>OY856409.1:196781323-197011323 GCA_963693085.1 Alisma plantago-aquatica
TGAATGATAAGAATTTTTTTAGAAATGTGCTTTAGAAATAAGGTAGAATCTACTTTGCCCATGATATACCCATGATCTAACAAAAAGTTCTTTAGTTTCTCATACCAAGCATGAGGTGCTTGTTTGAGTCCATAGAGAGATTTTTGCAACAAATAAATATGGTTAGGTAAACAATCATGTTCAAAGCCTAGGGGTTGTGCAACATACACTTCCTCCTTAATTGTACCATTTAAAAATGCACTTTTAACATCCATTTGATATAGAAGAAGGTTTTTATAACAAGCAAAAGCAAGTAACATATGAATGGACTCAAGTCTAGCTACAGGTGCATATGTTTCATCAAAATCTATACCTTCCTACTGATTGTAGCCTTGAGAAACTAACCTTGCATTGTTCCTTACCACTTTTCCGCTTTCATCTAGTTTGTTGCGGTTGACCCATTTGGTGCCAATGATCTTTCTATCACTTGGTATTGTCACTAGGGTCCATACTTTGTTCTTTTCAATTTGCTCCAACTCTTATTGCATGGCTAGGATACATTCATCATCTCCAAGAGCTTCCTTGATGTTCTTTGGCTCTATCTATGAGATGAAGGCATTGTTGGCTTGTTCTTTGTTTAATTCAGCCCATGTCTTCACTCTTTCAAATGGATCACCTAAAATCAACTCTTTAGGATGATTCTTTTCAAATTGGGGAGTTGGATCCTTCTTCTCTTCATCTTTCTCTTCTTCTTGAGTTACCACCTTTTCCCCCTTTTGGGTGATGTTGAGTTCTTTTAGAATAGGAAATACTTCACCTAACATCATCATTTGGAACAATGTCTTTGGGAATAGAGGGTTTAGTCGCAATAAACTTAACATTTATATATTCTTCTACTTTATCTAGATCAATATTAAACACCCTATAAGCATTGCTAGTAGTGTTATAGCCAAGAAAGAAAGCCTTGTAGGATTTTGGATCAAACTTATCGAGAGAATCTTTCATATTAAAAATAAAACAAGGACATCTAAAAACATGTAAATACTTGATAGAAGGATTCCTACCACGCCATAGCTCATAGGAGGTTTTCTTTAAAGAAGGATGTGTAAAAACCAGTTTTTGCTCAAAACATGAGGTACTGACAACTTTGGCCCAAAACTTCTTTGGATTTTCATACTCTAAAGGCATGGTCCTAGACATCTTCTGTAGTGACTTATTCTTCCTCTCTGCAACCCTATTTTGTTGAGGTGTTTGAGGTGAAGAGAATGTATGCGCATAGCCAGATTCTTGACAAAAACGTTCAAAAAGATCATTTTGAAATTCTCCCCCGTGATCACTATGGATGGAAATGATTCGGCAAGAAGCTTCATTCTCAACTCATTTACAAAAACTCAAGAAAACATCAAGTGTATCACTCTTGGAAATGAGAAAGAAGGTCCAAGTATATCTAGAGAAATCATCGACAATAACAAGGCAATACTTGGAACCACGAAGCGATTGAGTTCTCATTGGTCCAAATAGATCAATGTGAAGAAGTTTAAGATCTCTCTTGGTACTAAGAACTCCTTTGGATTTGAAGGAGGACTTGGTTTTCTTTCCTTGGGTACAAGGTTGGCATTCCTCATCCTTTTCAAAATCCAATTTGGGAAGTCCCTTGACCAAGTCCTTTTTACTCAACTTCTTCAATTGGTGCATATTTACATGGACAAGCAGACGATTCTAAAGAGAAATATCATTCGAATTGACTACTAGGCGTATACCAACAACAAGCTTAATAGAGTCAAGCACAATTTCATAAAGATTACCACTTCTAGTTCCCTTATATATGACTTGATAGGTAAGGGAATATAGAATCAAGCATTCAAAAGAAGTAAATAGCAAAAGGTAACCATTATCACATAATTGACTTACACTAATTAAATTATGATGTATACCATCCACAAAAAGAACATTATTGATATACAAGGATTCACCTACATCACCCTCACCTTTGACCTTACCTTTCTTATTGTCCCCAAAGGTAACCAAACCTCCTTTCTTTTTGGTGAAGTTGTTGAAATGGCTTATATCACCTGTCATATGCTTAGTGCGGCCACTATCAAAAATCCATCTTCCTTTTTTCCTGTAAGTAAGGAGAGTGTCGGTACCCAACTCAAACTTTAGGATCCGTAGTTAGCTTGGGGACCCATTTCATCTTTGGGTTGGTCCCCTTAGGCTTGTAAGGACAATAAGTGGAGTAATGATCATCACACTTGCAATGAGAATAAATCATAGGGTTCTTAATGTCAGAGGTCTCTCCAATGAAAAAGGAGATCTCCTTGATCTTTTTCTTACATTTGGCTTTGTTCTTGCCCTTAGGTTCTCCCCCTACAAATCCCAAACCACTAGTACCACTTTGTTTGGTAGAATGGTCAAGAATTTCATTTAAGGAGTTTTTCCCTTTGAGGAATTTATGTTGAGAGGCCCTAAGTCTATGATTGTCATCATTAAGAGATTTGATAGTAGAAAACAAACTAGCAATATCATCTCTAGCATGAATAAGGTTGGCCTCTAAACATAGGGCTTTAGTCAAATAAGAATCTTTCTCAAGAGAAATGGAAGCAATATCATTACTAGGCAAGATAGGTCTAGAAGATAAATCATTAACTTGACCAACCAACCTAGCATTTTTAGATTTAAGCACTTGAATTTCCTTAAGATAAACATCCCTCTCATCCCTATGAGCATCAACAATGAGCTAAAATTTAGCATTTTCTGTTTTAAGAGTTTCAAGCTCATTTAGGAACTTTTGTTTTCTTCCTTAAGAGTTTCAATGTTCTTAAGGTAGAATTCATTCTCTACTTCAACTCCATTGTATTGGAGTTGAAGATCAAGATATTGCCTTGCAAGTTATCAATTCTCACAAGATGATTTTTCTCATTAAGCTCAAGAATTTCAAGTTTAGTGTTACAACCCCAATTTTTGGGTTCATTTGCCGAGAAATGAAATTTCTCATATTAACGATTTTTGAATAAATAAAGATATGATTTTCTTTGAATAAATGGATTTTGTTTACAATAGCCTTGCTTGTTTGTTTTGTGGGCCTTGTTGGCTATTGAGCCCAATAACAAGAAAAATAAAAATAAGAGAAAAATGAATTTAATTAATAAAAGGAATAAGCAGGATAGAGAGCAAAGAATAAGAGAAAAAGGAAAAGGAATATTTTCCCCAAATGGGATTGCGTGCCTTTAGGGATACATTGAAAAGATATATAAAATAAAATAGTCGAGACTTCAATAATAAGATTATTGAGTAAGGACCAAGTAATTATAATTCTTCCTTAATAGCATTTAGATTGCCAATCAAGTTCTAAAAAGGCGAGGGAGTTGGATGAATCCATGAAAAAGGGAAAGAGTGGTTATTCTTTTCATGAAATACGTGTATAAGTTAGGTTGGATATATCGCTATTTAATGATGACTAAACAACGTTTCATCCAAGTAAATCGTGGAAGGGTGAAACATAGGTTTCCTCCTCGTGCCTTCCTCTTTGCCTTCCTTTTCTTTCCTTGTAGTGATCATTAGGGTTTGATCCAAGGATCTGGACGTATATATAAGAACTTAGGTAGTTCTTCCGATCACCAAGAACACATGCTCACGGGAGGGGAATCCCTGCTAAGAATCCACCTTTAGAACCCTCCTATCCCCCTCCGTCTTTCCGTCCTTCAACTTACTTGGACAAAGTTTCAGATGAGTGGCCTGGTCTTTGGAAGGGCGCGGTAGGGATCTGTAGATAGAAGACTAAATAGGTGGCAACGAAGAAGCTTTGGGACTCCTTTTTCCCCTACTATCTCGATCCTCCTCTGAAGACCTGCAACATGCTTCTCCGTCGTAGATCTGAACGATGCCTTGGTTGTTCTGTGAGGAAGGGCACCGCCTCAAGACGTCGCTTTCTAGAGTGCACTTCTGGCTGTCGGGAATGCCCCGGCCAGGGGCGCCCAGCCGCGAGACCAAAAGGGTCCTTTTGCTGCAGAAATTCTCCAAGTCAGGCAAGATACGCCTTCTCAGTACCTGCCAGGATGGCTGGTGCTTCTGATGATTGGGCCGAGTGAAAGAGCGGCAAGGCAGGAGGAGGAGAACCCAGCCAACTTAGGGTGCTTGACCGTCGAAGGTCAGGCTCTGCTGGCGGTTGCAGGGCGCTCGACGGTAGGACCAGTAGAGGTCAGTGACCTCTATCAATCTGGTCGGAGGAAGGGGGAGGCGGATCCGGAGGAGATGGCCTGGGCAGAGTGAGGGAAACAAGTCGGCGGTAGGCACCACCAGCCTTTCCGCGGCGGGCATCGGTGCCTCACGCTGTACGAACGATCGGGCATCCAGGCTGAGTCACGCCCCACGCGAGGAAGAAGAAGAACAGAGCCAAAAGACCCTTATGCCCCCATCCTGGTATTCAAGACCCAAGGACAAGTAAGTCTTTTCGCCCTAGCTTGCGTTGTTCAACGATGAAGTAATAATAGGAAATAAAGGTGACGTGGCGGCCTTTAATTGGCCCAATTATCCTTATCTTGTAAAATTCATAGAAGATAATTGGTAACTCAGATTTAGAAAAGTTATATATGAAAATTTATCAGGAGAATGAGTAGAATCTAAATAAAATACTCCTAATGCCTAAATATGATTCCTGTTCTAAAATTATAGTTGGTCCATGAGCGTAGGGTGATTAATACATAGGAACCCTAGTTCATATTAATACGTTGTTGATCATGTTAGATATGCTTCCTTGAGTTTAAACTGATGATGTGGAATATTATGGTAAATTAACATGATTATGATATTAATGACGATAATTAGACTTTCTAATCAATGCATATGAATAATAAGGTTTCAGGATCCTAACTTGTTAATTTGTTAGACTTAATTTAACGTAAGTGATCATAATGTAAGAATGAGATAGGTTTGATGATCATGGCTACACCTAATGCGCATTAGGGTTCTTGAGCCATTAAATCAACAAACATGTGGATTAGGGTTTAGAAACATATCCTTAATGATAAATTTGATGCTAAGGAAACCTAAACCCTAGACTAGGGTCGAGTAGGGTTTGATGTGATTAATAATGTGAAAGTGACAGTTTAGGTTTTATATACGTGCAGATTATAAATGATGAATGCTTGACTTGCTTGGATCTGTTGATTGGCTTGATTGTATATACATGAAGTATATGTTGAATAATTTGCATGACTCATCAAATCAGGTATGTGGTTACACTTATGAATAATCGCTTTAGTTTCACGGTGATTTCCGAATGTTTTTATCGGTTGCTTGAAAATAACTGTTGGATGTTTATTTATTTCATGCAACTATAAAGTGACTATGATTATCACTATAAATGTGTGTATATAACTGACTAGATCTGGGTCCACCTCTATTGCTTTGAAAAGGCTAAGAAAAAAAAGGGGTAATCCTAGAGCAAGGTCTAGGTTACCGAGAGTTAGAAACTGGGCTACCTACGTGTAGTGCCATGAGACTCATTAGCCTGCCATGAGTTAAGGAGTGGGCTACTTACGAGTTGTGCCATGTGACTCAACCCTAGAAATTGGTTCACTTATAGGTGGATCATGAGGGGTTTAATGGGGACAATATAGAGGATAGGGTACTCTTGGATCGCGGAGTTAAATCTAAAATGTAATCTTGGTTGTTAAATGATTAATTGAATGATTACATTGTTAACATATTTACATGATTATTGTTCCCCCACATACCAGCTTCGGCTGACTGACGTTTTGTTTGTCGGCGTTTTAGGTACAAGCCAAAAGGACAAACAGTAAATCCTCATATTGAGAAATACATGAAGTAAAATACAAGGAGGATTAGTTAGAGTAGAATCAATAAGTGGATAGAAGTTTAGAGATCCAGGGTTTCAAGAAGGTATGCGAAAGTTTATTTTCTTACAGCTTTTCAGTTTAGTCTGTTAGAATTTAATAATTGTTCTTGGTTAAGTGTCGAACCTTTGATCCGGAAATTATGGGTGTGGCTTCTACCTTTCAGTCTCCCTTAATTGGGGGTTACCGGAAGGTGGGGTCGTAACATTTGGTATCAGAGCGTAGGTTCCTCAGTTAACCATTAATAATTATTCAATTTTACAAACTCCATAGAACCCAAGGGAGTTATTAGAGGATTATCCGAAAGACGGAGGTGTCTAGAAAAGGATTACGACCGGGGGCTGGCAATATTTTCCTCAGCACCGCTAGTCAGAATACGAGGACTCCCGGATCCGTGTGACTACCTGGCCAAAGTCTTAGGGTATGAATCGAAATAAGATACCTTTAGGACCTTCTCATCTTATTCATCCCTTCTCATCACAAATTCCCTTAAGGAACTTAAGGATTAGGGTTTTCTCTCTCCTCCTCACCTCTTGAGGTATGGGTAAGGTTTATAAGGTCTAAGGAATCCTCCACCAAATTAATGAAAAGCATGTAAATAAGATGTCATGGACATAAGCTTAATAGATTAAGCGCAAACTAAAGAATAGATACATGCTTAGGTCGCATGACATAAGTTGTCATGTCCTCAGAAGAGGCCTGAGGCTAGACCTTCTTGTCAGGAGGATAAGTTAGTCTTGGAGATAGAGATCTCCATTGCAAGTAGAGACCTGGCACATCCTCTGAGGATGATGCTAACCCTAACCCTAAGTGAAGGTTAGAGAAAGATGAGTTAGACCAGGTGTTTGAAAGGACATGCCTTTGGGATGCCATATGATCCATGGGTGACCTAGCACCTTTGGCAACCCAACCTTGGGAAGGGTCGTGCATGTTAGGGTAAAGGATAGCTCCTTAGATGATGATGTTAGTGAAGGACCTTAGAAACCCTATGGGCTTATGCGAGTGGGGCACAACATGCACCCAGGGTACGTTAGTAGTGTGAGCAAAGGGTTGAAACCCTGACCAGGAGAGTATGAAGGATGGCTTATGAAATAAGCATAAAGAACTAGGGATAACCTTGAGTGAACATAAGTTGAACATAAGTTTCATCCAGGTAGGGGCATGCTTTTGAGGTTGAACCTTCATGAAGAGAGGACCTCTAATGGTGAGGTCGGATGTAGGGTTATCTCTAGAGAGAGCAGGAAACCCAGCAAGAAGGTTGGAAGCCTAAAACCTTGAAATATGAGGAATAATGGATGATAGTGGTTGCCTCATGATCGATCCCTAGAAGTTGATGATATCTTGGTTGTCTTTAGAGGGACCAAACCCTAGAGAGAAAAGATGAAGCTTCTGGTACCTATGTGCCTACAGTATAGGTGTTTACCTTCTGAGGTAGGAAGAAGAGTTCCTTAGACCTAGAAAGGTTTAGTAAACAGGTTACGAGGCCTTGTACCTTGTTGGTTGACCTTAAGGAGGACCCAAATCTAAGTGTTTCTCAAGTTGAAGGATGACAGAAAGTGCATGTCATGCCTTTTGCAAGCTTGATTCATGGTTAAGAGATAGAGCATGCAGTTGGACACCTAAAAGTGAACCTAGGGTTCCTAGGCCTAAGAGGGGAAGTGGTATACCTAATGCTCATGACGAGAATTAAGTTGCTATAGTTTCGAGCATGGTACTCCTCATGTATAGAGGAAAAGGGAAGCCCCTTAAGTTTAAGGTATGTTTGATGAACCCCTCACAACTAGGTTGATGATAAAGGAAGGTATGATCTTGATACAACATCGAGGAAAGAGGACGAGTATGACCTAGCATGGTTCGGTAGGTGATCTGTTGTGCCTTAATAGCTTGCTAGGGTTAAGTATGCGCATGTGGATGTAAATCCTAAGGATGTTTGTGACCATGTTGTCAAGAGATAGTTTTCCTCCCATCCTAGGAGAGGGACCCCTTTGGTAGGGTGTATATCAGTTTTGTTGGTTTAAGGTAACCTAAAGAGGTTTCATAGGATCTTGAGAAGCTAAGTGAAAAGTACATGGTATGAGAATGAACCTGTAGACCCATAGATATCCATCTCTAAGTGCATGTGGATGTGTTACCATGGAGGTAACCGGTAAGGGGCCTGGCCAAGGTAAGCAGGTCACCATGACCCCTATGAAAGGATGGATGTCAGCCTATGCATACAAAGAGAGATGATGAAGGCTTGGGCAAGGTTCTAAGTTGGACATGTACTATAAATGGAATACTAAGTCTATCCTAGGGTCAAGTAGGGATAAGACCGATGAAGGTAGGAGTTGCCTAATTCCCTAGTTGCACATGACCATAGGGTCAGGAGTTAACAACTATCATTGTCTAAGGGCCATGGGTTAGGAGATTGATCACCTTCATGAACTCATGGGACCCGAAGGGCAGATGAGTAGGGCACTCTCTGGATGCATAAGGGAAGAGGGATGACCCCAAAAGTGTCGGCACCCTATAGACCTCGAGGAGATGACCAAGGGTTGTGTGTAAACCCAAGTAGGTTCGAAACCAGTTTTCCATGGAGGTAACTTGGATATCAAGATGATTGTTATATAGAAGCATAAATAGCACATTTCAACTTAGATTTAAAGGTGTACTGGCAAGGTGGGATGCTGATGCAGCCCTATTTTAGGCCATCGTCTTGTGTTATTTTGCTCTTCAATCACATCTATACCTGTTAGATTGCATGTCATTCCCCCTAATATGCTTATTTGTATAAAATGCACTTATGGACGTCATTTGCGTGTTTTTCAGGCATTTGGACCACACTTGATGGAAGAGAGAGAGAAGGAGTGATCCTAGGGTTCCTCTGCCCTTGGAGAGGCCCAAAGTGAAGTCCAAGGCTTCCTCAACCTACCCTTAGTGGCCAAAGATCATTTGAAGCAAAGATGTCCAAGAAAATCCAAAGATCCAAGTCAAAGTGCTGCCCCAGGACTCAGCACGGCCGTGGTACAACAAAACGGACGTGCTAGGTCACTTAGAAATCGACAGGTTCAACTTCCAAATCAAGCAGAAGGCAGCACGGCCGTGGTGGAACAAAACGGCCATTCCAGTGACAGACACCACGGTCGTGCACCACAAAATGGCCGTGGCGCAGTAGAGCAAAATGGCCGTGCAGCAGTACCACGACCACATCAACCAGGACCACCACAGCCGTGCCAGCCACCATGACCGTGGCACACCACCTCCACCACGGCCGTGGCCGTTTTGACCACCAACCTGACATTTAGCAATTTAATTCCCACGACCATGCCCCTACACCCCGGCCGTGGCCTACCCTACCCACCATGGCCGTGGTACCCCACCACGGTCGTGCCACTCACAGAATCCAGCCATTTTTTCCACTACTTTCCCCATTTTCCCCCCAACTTAACCTAGTGCTTCCCCCACACCTATATATACCTAGATGGTGGCTGGGGCACGGGGTCGGCTACCTTCTACCCCTTCCTAGCTCCCCAAATCGCCACCCACTCCATTCCACTCCATATCCACCTCAAATCCACTCCATTTCACCACTTCCACCACATAACCCTCCATATCTAAGCCTTCCATCCACTTCCATCCATCATTCCACATCATTTCATCCTTGGAGGAGAGAGGAGGACGTCCTGCAGCTGCTGGAGAGGAGGACTTCTTCATCTACACCGAGCTCCATGGCTTCTTCTACCTCTTTCTTCTCTCTTTTTGTATTTTCCATTTCTATGAGTAGCTAGGCCCCTGTGGGTGGGCTGTTTGGGGAAAAATATGTTACTTTGATACCATGTTGGGGGAAAATGACATGTAAACTTTGTAATTTCATTTGTTAATGATTATATTCTATTTCTATCTCATTCTCCATGGATTACTTGTTGGTTTGTGTGTGAAATCACCTAGGAATTTAGGCAAATTGCTTATATGTGTGAATTTTAGGATTTGCCCCTAGGTCCAATTATTGGATCCCTAGGTTGCCTCCCATCTTCCTACATCCTAATCAATCTCCCTAAACCTAAGTGAGAGATCTAAGTAGCTAGATTAGATAATTCTAGTGCAATTAGCATGGAGCCTTCTCAAGGCTAGAATGTGGGGTGGTCCAAAACCCTAATCTCACCTCCCCATTACTACCCTCGGCCCCTAATTGCCCTAGGAATGTATAATGTAGAAACCTAGACTTGATTAGACTCTAATTGGATTGAACCTAATCCCTAACCCAATTGAGCCTCGTAAGGGTAGTAGGGGGTGTTAAGGATTAGTTCCCCTATACACAACCTAGCATATCCATGGCCAGTTAGTAGCTTAGGTTAATCCATTAGATTCTAACTTGTTGTTTGGTTTGGATGATCTAAATGAAATCATAATGTTCATATGTCACCCCCAACTTAAGTGATAAGTTCATACCCCTAAACATCCCACACCTCTCTTTATTGCTTAAAACCTAGTTTTGTGCCTGCTTAGCTTAATTAGTTCTTTTCTTGCTTAGTCAGTTGCTTGCCTTGTTCTTTCCTTACTCATGTTAGTTTAGTTCTTTAATTGCTCTTTTGCTTTTCTCTTGCTTGCCTTAGTGTAATTTGCCTTTTCATACCTAGCTTAGCCTTTCCTTACTTGTTTAGCTCTGCTCTAGCTTAGGGATAACTTAGATTTCATTCTTGCCTTTAAACTGCTTTCTTGTTCATCCTTAGTTAACAATCAAAATCACCTTTAAACCCTTAACCCTAGTCTCCACAGTAGGAACCTAGCTAAACTAACCTAGCTCTAGTGCCCCCTCTTTTCCCTGTGGATCGACCCTATACTTGCCACCTTCCTATGCTACGACACGACCCCGTGCACTTGCGGGTGTAGTGTTTTAGTAGACATAGGTAGCTAGTTTAGGTTTATAAATTTTGAAAGCAAACCCCCATCCACCGTGCATTCCGACCTCGTGGGGCACATCTATTCAATCGAGTAGTGTGTTAGCACCACTAGAGGAATCACACCAAGCTTTCTGGCGCCGTTGCCAGGGATTAGAGGCGCTCGACCTAGCTAGTTAGTTTTGCTTTGACTTTTCCTACTGCCCTCATCATTGTTATTCTTTATTCATTTTTCTTTGCATTCTTTGTGTATATTGGTTTGCTAACTTGTTCTCTTTTGCTTGGTTGTGTTTTATGCATGTGACAAGCCATTCGGGAGGAAACATGATGGAAGACCAAAGTGCACCTCACAAGCCACTTCAAGATTACTTCATGCCTAGCAACTATAAATCGCCAATTGCTAGCAGGGTTGATCAAATGCCAGGGGAGAAATTCTCTATTCCTCCAGGTCTTCTTGGGCTCCTGCCCATCTTCTACGGCTCAGAGAGTGAGAACCCCTATAAGCACTTGGATGCCTTTCTTGAAGTATGCTCCACCTTCAGGACGTCGACGTCTAGTGATGATACAATTCGGTTGACCTTGTTCTCTTTCTCCCTCAAAGATAGAGCTAAAGACTGGTATGACTCAAGAAAGGACATCATGAGTTGGGAAACAATGAATAATGCTTTCTTGAGACAATTCTACTCTATAGCAAGGTTGACACAAATGCGGCGTTCTATGACAAATTTTAGTCAAATGGGAGATGAGCAGTTTCATAATGCATGGGAGAGATTCAAGAAGCTGTTGAGAGAGTGTCCTCACCATGAGATCCCTTTGTGGCAGCTAGTTCAATCATTCTACTCTGGTTTGTCTCTAAAGGACCAAGACACAGTGGACTCTTCTTGTGGGGGAGTTTAATGGCTAGGCCACCTGAGGAGATATGACCTTTGTTTGAGCAGTTGGCTGAAGGATCAAGAATTCGAGCTTCTAGCATGATGAATGAAAGAGGCTATGCCTTTGGTGTGACACCCCCTACTCATGATGACTCAAGCCCGCAAGTGATGAAGATTCTTGGTGACATGGTGAACTTCATGAAGAACCAGGTGACAAATGCTCCTTGCCACCCGGTCAATTCTATTGAGTTCTATGGGGAAGAAAAGAAGACACCTCACTCCTATAGCTACCAGGAACCACAAAGTCCCACATACAGCTCAAGCTTTGAGGAAGAGGTTCTTTCTAGATTGAGAGTGTTTGAAGATGTTCAAAGGGATGTTGCAAGGTTAGAAGAGAGAATAGAGCAACTATCTTCTATAATCGCTCTCCAAGAGGAAAAATTGTCTTCAAGACCCATCGTGAGCCACCATGAAGCAAGTGGACCCATACCATCTTCATAAGTTTTCTATAGTCCACCCCCCATGCAAGTGCACCCCATTCACTCCTTCCAAGTCTATCCCCAGCCTTACACTCCTCCACCACCTCCTTCACCTCAAATTTCACAAAACTTCACTTTCCAGCCCCAATTCTCTCATCCCCCTCAATTCCCTTCTCCACCTCAATTTCAACCCCAAGTATCTCCTCCACCTCCTCCACAGCCACAACATGCTCCCCCTCTCCACCATGAGAAAGGTAGTGCCGTGACAGTTCTAAGGAGTGGAAAAACTCTTGAGCAGCCCGCAAGTCAAAGAAAGGTTGATAAAGCAAAGCAAAGGCAGCCAAGTGGTGATACTGTGATTGATATTGCTGAAGATGATGTTGTGATACCGCATGTTGAGTTTGGGATTCCATGTGATCCACTACATATCCCTTTTGCAGGTCCTACCATCCCTAGTGTTCCGCCTCATGTTCATGTAAGTGCGGTAAAAACTAGTGATCCTCCGTTTGTAGAAGCACTAGATGAGCCACCGGAATTGAAAAGAAGGCAAAAGCACAATGTTGACATTCTTGAGGTGTTTCGCCAAGTAAAGGTGAACATTCCACTTTTGGATGCTATCAAGCAAATCCCATCATATGCCAAGTTCCTCAAGAACCTATGCACTGTGAAAAGAAGGTCAACAGGGAGGATTCCAAAGAAGGTGAGACTGAATGAACAAGTGAGCTCCATCATACAACACTCACTTCCCGTGAAGAGAAAGGACCCAGGAGCCCCACTCATACCTAGTTACATAGGGGGACATCGCATAGACAGGTTCTTGCTTGATTTGGGATCTAGTGTGAATTTGATGCCATATCATGTCTATGTTGAGCTGGGCTTAGGCAAGTTGAGGCCGGCACATTGCACTCTCCAGTTGGCGGATAGATCCATAAAAGTGCCTAGAGGTAGAGTGGATGATGTCTTGGTGATGACAGACAAGGAGAAAGGCGCGGTGTTCCCGGCGGATTTTATTGTACTTGATATGGAGCTGGAGGATAGGAAGATTCCCATCATCTTGGGGAGGCCGTTCTTATCTACAGCTGATGCCGACATTCATGTACGCAGTGGAAACATGACAGTCTCATTCATGGACATGAAGATCAACATTAACATGTACAAGACCCCAACCCGGCGAGTCCGAGATAGGGATATTGGACATGGTCACTTCACAAGTCCAAATGGGCATTTGAGAGAAGGACATCAAGGTGAAGAAGTTAATGATGATTATTGTGATCAAAGGGATGAGGAAAACAGATTGAGTGCAAAGGAAGGATGCATGTTTTGCAAGAATGGACACATGAGAATGCCAAACGGGTGAATTTTGAAGAATCACCAAGAAGCCTAGCTGAAGGCAAGAAACTCAGCGCTTGTGGGAGGCAACCCACCTAGGTTTGGGAATTTTTGACCCAATCTACATTTTTTATACTTTTGCTTTGTTTTTACTTCTTTCCAAGAAAGCACACACACACTCGTTTTTGATAGTTTTTGTATAGTTTTGATATGTGCAGGTGAGAACAGAGTGAAATGAAGACGAATAGATGAAAGTTTGACAAAGAATCAATAGAATATCAACTTGAGATCAGTTTTTGATGTTTGAACAAGATTTGAGTCTCCTACTGCTGTTACAGTGCCCAACATGGCCGTGGTACATCAATACGGCCGTGGTGGTGCACTCACATTCAACAAGGAAATGATCAGAAAATTCAGAAAATCAACTAAGTTTTGAACCAGGGCAGAACGGTCGTGCAAGGCAGCACGGCCGTGGTACAAGAAGCCACCACGGCCGTGCCGCACAGCACGGCCGTGCAGCAGCCCGATTCCAGCAGATTTAAGTCAATTTTTGCAAAATTTCTATTCACTTGCTCATTTCTCCGAAGAAAAGAACGGCTGTGCTCCGCACCCTAGCGCCCGTGCAGCACTCCGCCCGCCTTCTCCAGCCCTCGAATCCTCACCAAATCACTCCCAAACCTTTCCCAATCATTCCCCTACCATTTCCACTACCTTAATCTCCTAACCCCACCCATTTCCACCCACAAACGCACCACTTTCTCTCCATTCCGCCCCAACAACCCCGTTCTTTGGAGAAATCCGAAATTTTCTAATTCCACTTCAGTTTTCAAGTAAGAATGAAGAAGTTTGCAAGGAAGGCAGTAGAGAAGACTAGGGGTGTCATCCCCTACCAAAGGAAGACAAGGAACAACCACCCCCAGTTGACGGAGGTGGAATTGGATGCCACTGTGGAGTCTTTTGCTGAACAAGCCTCCGTACAGCCACAACGGGGGGCACCATCTTCGTCGCAGCCACCGCCGTCTGCCTCCCGACACTCCGTCTCATCTGAGAGAACTTCCGCCTCAGCTGCGGGGCCGTCAGTTTCGGCCGCACGACCGTCCGTCTCCTCCACAGCACAGCCGCAACCCGAGCCACAACAAAGACCACGCCGACGCCTCGTTTTACATGATGAAGATGATACTGAGATGCCTGAAGTTGAGCAGCAACCAAGGCCACCACAACGCCCGCTTTCACAACCAGAGGTTACCACAGACAGGGCAAAGGAGCCCAAGCACCCTGGATGCCTGACACGCAGAGTGCTAGCTACTCGATATGCATGCCCAACGTCAATGGAAGCAATGGGGTTCTATGCCTATTTTCAAGAATTGATGGAAAAATTGGGGCTATTTGAGATCATGGCACTGTAGCAGGAGACCTACATTGAGTTAACACAAAAGTTCTTCGCCACGCTGGAGAAAGCAACAAATGATGGCGAGAATGCAATTAAGGTAACGATTGGGGACAAGAGGTGGAAGATAACCTCAGAGATGTTAAATCAGATTTTTGCCCCCAAGTGGAGAGATGGCTGCCCTCCTAGATGGAGGAAGGATAGAAAATGACTCTAGTTCCACGTATCAAGCCATGTGGAAGTGCTTCACCGGCCAAAGTACTTTTGTAGCAGGGAAATCAAAGACAAGTGGTATTCATAGCCCATTTCTCCGCTATGTTCAGAAGGTGTTGGCAAACACCATCTTTGGCAGGTATGAAAATCAAGGCAGCTGCACCAACAAAGATCTTTTTGTGCTTGGTTGGGTGACAAAAGAGAGATATGTGAACCTGGGGGCGTTATTGATTGATCACATGAGGACAATCCCGTCCAAGAGCACAAATCCATTTGTAATGGGAGGGATTGTAACATCTATTGCCACTGCCTTAGGACATGACATGACAGGATATACAAAGGCAGAGGGTGGCAAGTTGGTTGATTTGCACTACCTGGCTCGCTCATCCATGGTTATGGTTACGGATCAGAAAATCATTTACCAAATCAACCCACCCTACCCAGGAGTCGCATTAGGGCTGCCATACCATACTCCTCCCCTCATGGCACAGTATGGACCAACGTCAGATTTTCTGCAAAAGTTGAGGAGGTACGAGGAGGAGAACCCCAGGGGAGAGGCAATCCATGAGGTAAGGTTTGCAGGGGGTTTAGGAGAGCCTTCATAGGCGGCAGAGCACAGGCGGACGGCAGAGGAGAGAGCGGCAAGACGGGTGAGGCAAAGAGAATAAAGAATGGGAGCATCAGAGCCACAGCTGCCTTCAGTGAATGCATATGATATGGGTACCATCCATGCACAGCTAGAGGGCATTCAGGCGATGCAGGATAGAATTTTACAGACACAGGAGGGCATTCAAAGGACTCAGGATTCCATGTGGTTGGACCACTAACATATGCATTACCAGGTCAACCACCTTTATCAGTTTCACAATGCCCAGGCCCAGAGGAACCCACAGTGGGGTGAGGACTGGTGGAGTTCTTTATCAGCTTTTCAGGACAGCTATCCGCCTCCACAGTCAGACTACTGGGGCGCCTACTACAGGCAGGGAGGAGCACCTCCACCACCTCCGCAGTGATCATCTACCCTATCACCCTAGACTTTAGTGTCATGATGAGGACAGCACGGTTCAAAAGTTTAGGGTGGTAGGGCGGTATGCCCTCATTCTTCTTTCACTCATTTTTGCATCTCATATGCTATTTTACTTTTTGTTTGTTGTTTTTATTTCTTTTGCTTGTCCTGCTATCTAGTCTAGAATTTTACTACTTTGCACACCTGCATTCCATGTAGTTTACCTTATTGTCATTTTTTTTGCTTAATTTTCAAAAAATTTGCTCTTTTGCCATGCATTGCATATCATGTAGATTTTTGGTAATTTTTGCATGTTTTAGTTAGGATTTGCTTGTTTACTGCTTTAAGTTCAATAATTTAGGCTTAGATGTGATTGATGGCAACTTGGCACCGTTTTGGCCAATTTTTCCCAAACTTGGAACTTCTTGTCTAAAAATTGTGTTTTGACCCAATCTCTACTGTTTTTAATTAAAATGTTGACCTTTGACAAATGCAAGTGAATCACCATTGTTTGTTGCTAAGTAGTATCAATGTTTGACTTTTTACATGTGCATCACCTCTCTTAGGATTGTGATTGAATTGGTTGAATTGTGAAATTGAGCAAGCTTTGAACGCTTAGTGTTTGTGGAATTACTTGTTTGATATATCAATTCCATTTTTTCCATTCATGTGGTGTGATATCTTGGATGAAGTGTTGGATTAATTCTCATGCAGGATGTCTTATGTGGAAAATCATACCAATGACCCCTCTTTGACCCGACTATTCTTCCACCATCTTCATACCCCTCCGCCTCATAAAAAGATGCCCTAGTGCACATAATCAGCCTTGGCCACCTCCAAAAGTTTGGGGTGGCCATATCTTTACCTCCCCGCTTCACTCTATCCACCATATGCCCTATCTACACCAAGGGAAAGAAAAAGAAAAGAAAAAGAAAAGAAAAGAAAAAGAAAAGCAAAACAAAATAAAAGGATGCTCCTGTTTAAGAGCATTCAAATAAAGAAAAGATGAGTGTGTAAAAACACTCCAAAAGTCTTACCGTAACCCTTTCTTCCACTTTCATACCCTTTGAGCTAGGAAACATCAAACTTAGCTCATTTTACCCTTTTCTGTAGCCATGTGGGTCATTTGGTGTGATTTGAGATATAAGATTGAATGCATGAATGTGAAACAACACTCCTAGTCATTCTTGATTAACGCCACCATGAAACGGTTTACCCGGAACTTAATGGAAGGAATATGGATAACTTGTGTATTCTATGCGCTATATTTGAAGTTCATATGATTTGTGCTCTTTTCGTGATTGGACTGTGAAAGAAGGAGAGGAGAGAGGTGAAATGTATGTACTTAGTCATCATTGATCCCATTCAGCAACAATCGTCTTTTATTTTGCATTTGTCATTTCTTTTTGTGAAAGTTTGTAGAGAGATTGAGTTAGAGCATACTTGAGGACAAGTATGTTTCAAGTTTGGGGTGGTGATGCAGCCCTATTTTAGGGCTTCATCTTGTGTTATTTTTCTCTTCAATCACATCTATACCTGTTAGATTGCATGTCATTCCCCCTAATATGCTTATTTGTATAAAATGCACTTATGGGCATCATTTGCGTGTTTTTCAGGCATTTGGACCACACTTGATGGAAGAGAGAGAAGGAGTGATCCTAGGGTTCCTCTGCCCTTGGAGAGGCCCAAAGTGAAGTCCAAGGCTCCCTCAACCTACCCTTAGTGGCCAAAGATCATTTGAAGCAAAGATGTCCAAGAAAATCTAAAGATCCAAGTCAAAGTGCTGCCCCAGGACTCAGCACGACCGTGGTACAACAAAACGGCCGTGCTAGGTCACTTAGAAATCGACAAGTTCAACTTCCAAATCAAGCACAAGGCAGCACGGCCGTGGTGGAACAAAACGGTCGTACCAGTGACAGACACCATGGTCGTGCACCACAAAACGGACGTGGCGCAGCAGAGCAAAATGGCCGTGCAGCAGTACCACGACCACATCAACCAGGCCCACCATGGCCGTACCAGCCACCACGGCCGTGGCACACCACCTCCACCACGGTCGTGTTGACCCACCACAGCCATGGCCGTTTTGACCACCAACCTGACATTTAGCAATTTAATTCCCACGACCGTGCCCCTACACCATGGCTGTGGCCTACCCTACCCACCACGGCCGTGGTACCCCACCACGGCCGTGCTACTCACAGAATCCAGCCATTGTTTCCACTGCTTTCCCCATTTTGCCCCCAACTTAACCTAGTGCTTCCCCCACACCTATATATACCTAGGTGGTGGCTGGGGCACGTGGTCGGCTACCTTCTACCCCTTCCTAGCTCCCCAAATCACCACCCACTCCATTCCACTCCATATCCACCTCAAATCCACTCCATTTCACCACTTCCACCACATAACCCTCCATATCTAAGCCTTCCATCCACTTCCCTCCATCATTCCACATCATTTCATCCTTGGAGGAGAGAGGAGGATGTCCTGCAGCTACTGGAGAGGAGGACTTCTTCATCTACACTGAGCTCCATGGCTTCTTCTACCTCTTTCTTCTCTCTTTTTGTATTTTCCATTTCTATGAGTAGCTAGGCCCCTGTGGGTGGGCTGTTTGGGGGAAAATATGTTACTTTGATACCATGTTGGGGGAAAATGATATGTAAACTTTGTAATTTCATTTTTTAATGATTATATTCTATTTCTATCTCATTCTCCATGGATTACTTGTTGGTTTGTGTGTGAAATCACCTAGGAATTTAGGCAAATTGGTTATATGTGTGAATTTTGGGATTTGCCCCTAGGTCCAATTCTTGGATCCCTAGGTTGCCTCCCATCTTCCTACATCCTAATCAATCTCCCTAAACCTAAGTGAGAGATCTAAGTAGCTAGATTAGATAATTCTAGTGCAATTAGCATGGAGCCTTCTCAAGGCTAGAATGTGGGGGTAATTAGGGTCCAAAACCCTAATTTCACCTCCCCATTACTACCCTCGGCCCCTAATTTCCCTAGGAATGTCTAATGTAGAAACCTAGACTTGATTAGACTCTAATTGGATTGATCCTAATCCCTAACCCAATTGAGCCTCGTAAGGGTAGTAGGGGGTGTTAGGGACTAGTTCCCCTATACACAACCTAGCATATCCATGGCCAGTTAGTAGCTTAGGTTAATCCATTAGATTCTAACTTGTTGTTTGGTTTGGATGATCTAAATGAAATCATAATGTTCATATGTCACCCCCAACTTAAGTGATAAGTTCATACCCCTAAACAGCCCACACCTCTCTTTATTGCTTAAAACCTAGTTTTGTGCTTGCTTAGCTTAATTAGTTCTTTTCTTGTTTAGTCAGTTGCTTGCCTTGTTCTTGCCTTGCTCATGTTAGTTTAGTTCTTTAATTGCTCTTTTGCTTTTCTCTTGCTTGCCTTAGTGTAATTTGCCTTTTCATACCTAGCTTAGCCTTTCCTTGCTTGTTTAGCTCTGCTCTAGCTTAGGGATAACTTAGATTTCATTCTTGCCTTTAAACTGCTTTCTTGTTCATCCTTAGTTAACAATCAAAATCACCTTTAAACCCTTAACCCTAGTCTCCGCAGTAGGAACCTAGCTAAACTAACCTAGCTCTAGCGCCCCCTCTTTTCCCTGTGGATCGACCCTATACTTGCCACCTTCTTATGCTATGACACGACCCCGTGCGCTTGCGGGTGTAGTGTTTTAGTGGACGTAGGTAGCTAGTTTAGGTTTATAAATTTCGAAAGCAAACCCCCATCCACCGTGCATTCTGACCTCGTGGGGCGCATCTATTCAATCGAGTAGTGTGTTAGCACCACTAGCGTAATCGCACCAAATGCACCGTCTCTACTCTTAGAACATGAAGAACTCTGTATTTGGACTGCAGCCAAATGCTTATTTCCTCTTATTATGGGAGTGAGAGATAGGACAGTACGTGTGCCATACACTAAGGATAAAAAATGATGTGAGTTGGAACGTTGCTATGAGGTATGGGACAGAGAAGATAACATACCCTGGTAAAGTGAATGATACATGGATGGATTTCAAATACTAAGAGAAATGAGGTAGTCACCTTATGAGGATGTTTTTACCATGTGCTATGAGTCATACAAGATTGAATTTGATCACCAAGAAGATGAGCTCGAAGTGTTCTCAATAACGATAGACCTAGAATTCGAGTTTATGATGATAAGTGAAATATGTGGAAGTGTATGTCTTCAATGTTAACCTAATACCTAAGGATGTGAAGTGGTAATGGATTCTCTGGTTGAGATATATCTGACTAGTTTGACTAGAAGCTAGAAGAGGTTATTAGGCTAACCCTAAGTTTGGAAAGGAGATGTGTTTGGCTAACACTCAGATATAACGAGATATGTTGAAAAGTTAATGGTTGTTTGGTTAGCCAGTCTAGTCTTTGATGTAATGAAAGGATGGTGGTAGAACCTCATATGCACTTCTTTGGAAAAGAAGGTGATGAAACCCCAACTAGAGTGGTTTAGGGTTTCTGAGGAATTGAACTTGAGGAATCATGACATATAGGAGATCATGATGACCATACACCGTACTACGAAGATAATAAGTGACAGTAGTATTTTGGATGCCTAAGATGAAGTTGCATGGGGTATGTTGCCACGCAATCCAGAAGGTGAAGGACGAACACCAGTAGCCCAATAAGTTGAAATAAGGGATAAAGAGTCCCCGAGAGGGAATGGGAGTTCATCTCTATGGATGATGTGGAAAGTCTCCCCTTGACCAATAAAGGTCATGAGGCAATATGGGTTATGGTAGATCGCCTTACCTAGATGACATAAGAAAGAAAGAGTACTGTCAAGGGACAGATCGGGTTGAGCTACATATGAGAGAGATGGTTCAACTACACCATGATGCGAGTTCAAAAGTTCTTGAGTTTGACCTAAAGGTTCCCTTCCAAAAGGTGAAAGTAGGTACATGAAGAACTCGATGTTAGTATAGTTTATCACCCCTAACTAATGGTTAGTATGATCTAGACTAAAGGGTCTGATGAGGGCATATGTTCTCATTCAGGGTGATAGTTAGAGACAATTCTTGTCCTATGAAATATGTGATGATGACCACCATAGCCAGTATCGGGTTTTAAAGAAGCTTTGTAAGGGAGGTTGTGTCGGTCACCACTTCAGTAAGGTGATGTTGGTGAAAGGACCATGTGATGGTTAGAAAAAGGGCCACAGTGCGTGTAGATGAAGTCTCTTTGATCGTGTAATGGCTGAAAGGAGCCTAGAGACGACAAGAGTCATGATCAGATGCAAAGTAGACTGACATGCAGTTCACTGTGGGAGAATATGTGACATAAAAATCCGACCCCTCTAAGTTAGAGCTAAGAGAGCTGAGTCTCTGATGCATGGGTTCTTTTGACATGGTTTGGTGGAGACGGTTAAGTTTGACCTTACTCCTCAGGATAAAGAAATGTGTGATGAGTTCTAGATGTCCAATTGAGTGCACTATGTAAGGTACCCCAACCATGTGCTGAGCAATGAACCTAGTGAGCCCCAAGGGAGGTTGAAATGGCCTGAGTCACCTGTGCAGTTTATAGACGTCAGGATAAAAGAACTCAGAGAAAAGAATATGTGAGGACTAAGGTTCTTTGGAAGCGCCATGGATAAGGTAAAGCCACATAGGGGACAATGATGGACATGGAAAAGTTTTATCTTGAATTTTTTGTTTGCTTGATAGAATTTTGAGGACAAAATTCCTATAAGAGGGGAAGGATGTTACAACCCCAATTTTTGGGTTCATTTGCTGAGAAATGAAATTTCTCATATTAACGATTTTTGAATAAATAAAGATATGATTTGCTTTGAATAAATGGATTTTGTTTACAATAGCCTTGCTTGTTTGTTTTGTGGGCCTTGTTGGCTATTAAGCCCAATAACAAGAAAAAGAAAAATAAGAGAAAAATGAATTTAATTAATAAAAGGAATAAGCAGGATAGAGAGCAAAGAATAAGAGAAAAAGGAAAAGGAATATTTTCCCCAAATGGGATTGCATGCCTTTAGGGATACATTGAAAAGAGATATAAAATAAAATAGTCGAGACTTCAATAATAAGATTATTGAGTAAGGACCAAGTAATTATAGTTCTTCCTTAATAGCATTTAGATTGCCAATCAAGTTCTAAAAAGGTGAGGGAGTTGGATGAATCCATGAAAAAGGGAAAGAGTGGTTATTCTTTTCATGAAATACGTGTATAAGGTAGGTTGGAGATATCGCTAGTTAATGATGGCTAAACAACATTTCATCCAAGTAAATCGTGGAAGGGTGAAACATAGGTTTCCTCCCCGTGCCTTCCTCTTTGCCTTCCTTTTCTTTCCTTGTAGTGATCGTTAGGGTTTGATCCAAGGATCTGGACATATATATAAGAACATAGGTAGTTCTTCCGATCACCAAGAACACATGCTCACAAGAGGGGAACCCCTGCTAAGAATCCACCTTCAAAACCCTACTATCCCCCTCCATCTTTCTGTCCTTCAACTTACTTGGACAAAGTTTCATATGAGTGGCCTGGTCTTTGGAAGGGCGCGGTAGGGATCTGTAGATAGAAGACTAAATAGGTGGCAACGAAGAAGATTTGGGACTCCTTTTTCCCCTACTATCTTGATCCTCCTCTGAAGACCTGCAACATGCTTCTCTGTCGCAGATCTAAACGATGCCTTGGTTGTTCTGTGAGGAAGGGCACCGCCTCAAGATGTTTCTTTCTAGAGTGCGCTTCCGGCTGTCGGGAATGCCCCGGCCAGGGGCGCCCAGCCGCGAGACCAAAAGGGTCCTTTTGCTGCAGCAATTCTCCAAGTCAGGCAAGATATGCCTTCTCAGTACCTGCCAGGATGGCTGGTGCTTCTGATGATTGGGCCGAGTGAAAGAGCGGCAAGGCAGGAGGAGGAGAACCCAGCCAACTTAGGGTGCTTGACCATCGAAGGTCAGGCTCTGCTGGCGGTTGCAGGGCGCTCGACGGCAGGACCAGTAGAGGTCAGTGACCTCTATCAATCTGGTCGGAGGAAGGGGGAGGCGGATCTGGAGGAGACGGCCTGGGCAGAGTGAGGGAAACAAGTCGGCGGTAGGCACCACCAGCCTTTTCGCGGCGGGCATCGGTGCCTCGCGCTGTACGAACGATCGGGCATCCAGGCTGAGTCGCGCCCCACGCGAGGAAGAAGAAGAACAGAGCCAAAAGACCCTTATGCCCCCATCCTGGTATTCAAGACCGAAGGACAGGTAAGTCCTTTCGCCCTGGCTTATGTTGTTCAGTGACGAAGTAATAATAGGAAATAAAGGTGATGTGGCGGCCTTTAATTGGCCCAATTATCCTTATCTTGTAAAATTCATAGAAGATAATTGGTAACTCAGATTTAGAAAAGTTATATATGAAAATTTATCAGGAGAACGAGTAGAATCTAAATAAAATACTCCTAATGCCTAAATATGATTCCTGTTATAAAATTATAGTTGGTCCATGAATGTAGGGTGATTAATACATAGGAACCCTAGTTCATATTAATATGTTGTTGATCATGTTAGATATGCTTCCTTGAGATTTAAACTGATGATGTGGAATATTATGGTAAATTAACATGATTATGATCTTAATGACGATAATTAGACTTTCGAATCAATGCATATGAATAATAAGGTTTCAGGATCCTAACTTGTTAATTTGTTAGACTTAATTTAATGTAAGTGATCATAATGTAAGAATGAGATAGGTTTGATGATCATGGCTACACCTAATGCGAATTAGGGTTCTTGAGCCATTAAATCAACAAACATGTGGATTAGGGTTTAGAAACATATCCCTAATGATAAATTTGATGTTAAGGAAACCTAAACCCTAGACTAGGGTCGAGTAGGGTTTAATGTGATTAATAATGTGAAAGTGACAGTTTAGGTTTTATATATGTGCAGATTATAAATGATGAATGCTTGACTTGCTTGGATCTGTTGATTGGCTTGATTGTATATACATGAAGTATATGTTGAATAATTTGCATGACTCATCAAATCAGGTATGTGGTTACGCTTATGAATAATCGCTTTAGTTTCACGGCGATTTTCGAATGTTTTTATCGGTTGCTTGAAAATAACTGTTGGATGTTTATTTATTTCATGCAACTATAAAGTGACTATGATTATCACTATAAATGTGTGTATATAACTGACTAGATCTGGGTCCACCTCTATTGCTTTGAAAAGGCTAAGAAAAAAAGGGGGTAATCCTAGAGCAAGGTCTAGGTTACCGAGAGTTAGAAACTGGGCTACCTACGTGTAGTGCCATGAGACTCATTAGCCTGCCATGAGTTAAGGAGTGGGCTACTTACGAGTAGTGCCATGTGACTCAACCCTAGAAATTGGTTCACTTATAGGTGGATCATGAGGGGTTTAATGAGGACAATATAGAGGATAGGGTACTCTTGGATCATGGAGTTATATCTAAAATGTAATCTTGGTTGTTAAATGATTAATTGAATGATTACATTGTTAACATATTTACATGATTATTGTTCCCCCCACATACCAGCTTTGGCTGACCGACGTTTTGTTTGTCGGCGTTTTAGGTACAAGCCAAAAGGACAAACAGTAAATCCTCATATTGAGAAATACATGAAGTAAAATACAAGGAGGATTAGTTAGAGTAGAATCAATAAGTGGATAGAAGTTTAGAGATCCAGGTTTTCAAGAAGGTATGCGAAAGTTTATTTTCTTACAGCTTTTCAGTTTAGTCTGTTAAAATTTAATAATTATTCTTGGTTAAGTGTCGAACCTTTGATCCGGAAATTATGGGTGCGGCTTCTACCTTTTGGTCTCCCTTAATTGGGGGTTACCGGAAGGTGGGGTCGTAACATTTAGCATACAAATCATCAATAATTTTTCCTAACCTTTTTCTTTTAGATTTACATCTAGCAAAAGAAGAATGGGTAGAAACACGCATATTAGTAAGAGTATCCTTAGATAATGCATGCAATCTTATCTCACTTACCTTAATAATTTCTTCACTAGTAGAGGCCATGAGTGCAAGGTGGCACTCTCCATCTTCCTCGGAGCTTGAGCCACTTGAGGATGATTCCTCCCAAATCGCATGAGCTGCATTCTTGTGTCTTTTCTCCTTCTTTTCTTTCCTCTTGTACTTTCTCTCATTCTTGTACTATTCCTCCTTCTTGGAGCTGCCCTTGTGGTGTGACTTTCTTGACTTGGGAAATTCACTCTTGTAGTGTTCCTTTTGTCCACACTTGTAGCATCTAGGAGTGGAGGAGGAGGATTGCTTTCCCTTGAAGTGCTTGCCCTTGGTGTAGTTTGCTTCATGCTCACTAGGGCCATCATCATCACTTGAGAAGGAGGGAGATGTCCGACAGGCAAGTTGTTGTTGAAGGATGACCGCCTCCACTTGTTCTTTGAAATCACTATCTTTGATCTTCTTGGCTTCCTTCTCTTCTTGTCTGGCTTCTTCTTCTTTCTTGTCAAGCCTTAGTTCATGAACTTGGAGGTTGCCAATGAGATATTCAGTTGGGATGTCACCAAGGCTCCTTACTTCTTCAATGGAGGTCACCTTTTACTCCCATCTCTTTGGTAGAGTCCTCAAGATCTTGGAGTTAATTAAACCTCTATCCAAAGTGTTACCCAAAGAAGCTAGGCAATTTATGATCACATTGATCCTAGAGTACATCTCCACAATCCCTTCTTTCTTGCCCATCTTGAAGTTCTCTAGAAGGTTGTTTAACATGTATATCTTAGCCTCCTTGACTTTCTTTGTGCCCTCATAGGTAATGCACAATTTATCCCAAATATCATATACGGTTTCCTAAGATGAGATGTGGATGAACTTCGTTGGGGTAAGGACTGCATAGAGGATTCTTATGGCTTTGGCATTAAGCTGGGCTTCTTTTAGTGCAGCTTGATTCCATGTTGAAACAGCTCCAGTTGGCTCCTTGTATGGTGTGACCATCACCTTCCACATATCAAAGTTCATGCCTTGAATGCAGAACTACATATGCCTCTTCCAATAGAGGAAGTTGGTGTCGTCGAAGACTGGAGGATGCATGGAGAAGCCTCCCTCTAGGTTGAGTGAACCAAGTAGGTTGTTGCCCATCTTCTTGTCTTGTGGGAGATTGTTGGAGAAGATCCTTGGATCTGATACCACTTGTTGGATCTAGGGATCTAGAGGGGGATAAATATAGCTTCAAAATTCTCACAAGATAAGTTAGACCTTCAAATTATATCAATCAAAACCAATACCTTAAGTGCAATTTGAAGTCCTAACTAAATAAGCATAGCAAGGATGAGAGAAAAAAAAACACGCACTTGGACAAGGTGGTTTAGAGTGGTTCCACTCTCCAAACTAGGAGAGAGTCAATCCACTACCTAGAGAGGTCACATGTATACTTATATTCCATTCATAAGAGATATAAGGAGACCACCCATACATCCAAGGACTTACCTATTCAAGACAAGAGTCTTCCACCTACACAAGGACTTACCCACTTGATCAAGATGTCTTCAGCCTTCAACAAGGACTTACCCACACTTGCATCAAGTCTTTGTCCTTGAAGAAATTTTCCCACTCTTCTTGAATCTTGGCCTTGACCTTCTCCTTCACTTGGAGAAGATCTTCACCTCTTTTTCAACCTTAAAGAATAACATCAACAACTTTACCTTCACTCAGAGTAGCTTACTTCACCTTTGCTTCTTTGAGAAAAGGGGTAGGGAAGATGGAATGGAATGAGAGATTTACAAGAACAAGGAGGTAGCTATCTTACAACTGGCCTAACTCACTCATAATCATGAAATGATTTGTAAATGAGAGAGAGAAAGGGGCTCAAGGAGTTGCAACACACTCAATTATAGCAAAGACTTAGAATAACATGAATGAGCAAACTTGGAATGAACTCTAAGGGGTCTTATTTATAGTTGGGGGTGTTCCCTTGAGTGTGGGATCATTTAAGGGCAAAATATAGCCATTTTCCAAGTTGCAACCGGTCTATTCTCACTCAAAACAACTCACCAATGGTTATTATCACTTTTTCTGCATTTTCCATACAGTACATTTGGTCAAGTTTCAATAACGATAACTCGACCGATCCACTAAGAAACAAAGCCAATTTTCAAACTATCGGTCGAGTTTGTTCTGGGAAACTTGACCGATGAGTCAAAATTTGTTTTTCTTATCTGATCGATTGGTCGAGTTCTATGAGTGTTCAACTCGATCGATTGGTTTCTCCAGAAAATCCATCATTGGATCGGTTGAGTTTCCAACTCGACCGATAAACATCCTGTGACAAAAATTTCTAAATTGACATTTGAGTGATCAAACGTTGGAATTAAGTGTCCCTAATTTTTTTCTCATCTTAGTTACAAGTCATATCATCAATAAAAGTGATTACAAAAATCATCTAAGGTCATTTGGAGTGATTTCCCAAATTGCACATTTGCATTGCTTTTGACTTGAACTTGAACAAGCTAGGGATTATGTAATTTGATCATTTTCATGTATCTAAATCCAGAAATCAATCTTGAACAAACATATTAGATACATAGGAATGGAATGGTTAAGTTATTTTCACAATAAGGGCAATGTATAACTCTCAAGTCAACATTCTCCCCCTTTTTGACAATGACAACCCATTCCTCAATCATATTGAAAATGATATGTAAAGTTATACCTTCGCCCTGTGAATTGCAGGGGGTTTCATGATTTGAACAATGTGAATTTCTCCCCCTCAATCTATGCTTACTTTTACATGCATAGTTAGTCTATCTACACAGAGCAACATGATATATATATACTATATGGTCCTTTCACAAGTCACATGATAAAGCATATAATGAACAGGAAAAGATTCACATAGTCAATAAAGGCAATATGGTTGAGCTTCAAAACATTGAACTTCTCTCCCCCTTTTGACATTATCAAAAGGAAGGGGGTAGAAGAGCACATAAATGGGTCTTCTCCAAGAACAACCAAGCATACATCCACAACATGCAATCTCAAAGCATACACCAAACAGAGATGAGATAAACATACAGTCTATGTCATAATCAAAATATGGTAAACATGGCACCAACTCATGAGATATAGTAAATCAAAGAGTAAGTGTACAAAGGATGAAGATTACAAACTAGAAATCATGTTCTCAGAAACAACTACAAGACAAAATGATGAAAACAAGATGATAAAATAGTACAACTCAGTAAATGTGTCCAGATGTTTTTAATACAACATATCCTAGAAAGATATATATGATCAATATCTAAACTTAAAAACTAGAAAATCTAAATATATAGGTCATCTATGCCCACATCATCAACATCGTCATCAGAAGCTTTTGGCTCATAATCATCATCTTCGTCTGAAAGTGTAGTAGAGATAGCAACATCACCAGAGGCACCAACAAAGCCATTAGAACCATCATCATCCTCAAAAGCCTCCTCATCAATAGAAACAACCTCCTCATTAGCCTAGTTTGGCATCTCCTCATCAGCAAGGGAACCAAAACCATGGTTAGGCCAACGGGCATTCTGCTCATCCCAAGACATGCCAAGAGCATGAAGCTCATTGGCATGTAGGAAGGAAGGAGAAGAACTACCAAGAGTAGCAAGCAAGGTGGACAAGGGACCAATAGTCAAAGGAAGCACTCCAAGGGTAGATCCACCAACAGCAGAGGGTGTAGCAGTAGAAGCAGCATGTGGAGGGGTTGGGTGAAAGTGATCATATGCATAGGATGCATAGTCACCTCCTGGATAGGACTGGTAGGTAGGATAAGGATGTGTACATGATATGTTCATGTTGGACATGATGGAACAGAGGTCCTGATGCATGTTCTCATGAACCTGAAGGTTATACGCCTATTGATGCATCATGCAGCCCATAAGGGTTTCATTGGATACATGGAACGAGGCACAGATAGGCTGGGTAGGCTGAGGTGGTGGAGGTGCATGGGTGGAGGTATAGGTGGAGGCACTTGGTGTGATAGAGGATGGGATAGGCACAGACTTCTGATGTGTGGTCTTGCTGATGCAAACTCCTTTCCAGTCAGGTTTGTAGTGAAGGTCATGGAAAAGAGATCTGCTAGTGGCAAGCTGAAAAAGACCACAGATTAGGGCTGGGTAGGGAGGGTTGGTGCCACATGTGTTCTTTCCTGAGTCAAAGCAGGTCAAATGGTGGAGAACATATCTTTCCCACTTGACTCCTATGTTCTTCAAGAGGCAGTACATAATTACTGCAGTGTTTTCTACAATTTCAGTTTGATTTTCCTTGGGATGAATATTGCAGTTAACAACTAAGGCAAGTATGCAGTTCTTGAGATCTAAGGTGGAGGAGGGAAGGGTACACTTCTTCCTATATGGGAATTGAGGATTCTTCAAGAACTTATGAATATCAGGGAGAGTAAGATCATATTACTTGTAGAAGGCCTCAGGCTCGACTAGGTCAAAATACACGGGGTAGTCCTTCCTCCAAGTGTCAGTCACTTCAATGCATAAAAAGAAGATGTTCAGGGTATCCTCAGAGGCTTGGAATTTATTCCCGACAATCATGGAAGTGAGGATGACTTGAGTATTGGGTGGTCGTACAAGTGTGTCATAATTCGTTGCAAGTTAGCATAGAATTCATGAATGACTTTTGTGCTAGTTATGGAATTGTTGTAGCACAACAGTTCGACACACAAGGTGGAGAGATGGTGATTGTAAGGTAACTCGGCCACTTGATAATGACCCTTTGTCTACGGGGGATGGCTCAAAAAGGGCACAGAATGGAAAAGGATTCCTAGGAAGGAGGTTCTTGTACATATTTAGAGCCTCAATGGAGACAAAGAAGGTGTCATCAAAGGGAATGAGACACGAGTTGGAAGACAATGAATGTGATCCAGATGGGGCGGCCTCTTTCTCCTGTTGGATGCCATATAGACGAAATGGAGAGAATGGAGAGAGAAAAAGCAAGAGAAACACCACCAAAACCCATCCACACACCTAGGGTTGATAGGAAGGAGGTCAAGGAAGGTCGATCTAGGTCAAACTATGGCTAGGGAGAGGAAGGTCTAGTCTAGGGTTGAGAGCTCAAGGGAGATAGAGGTTGGATCGGTTGATTTTTCTCTAGTTGAGAGGGAGAAATGGAGATCGGACCTAACTTATGTTTGCTCCATTCCGGCCATTGGTCGAGTTATGTGACTCGAAAACTTGATCGATAGGCTCTTTAAAAAAGCTCTCGGCCTCTGATCGGTCGAGTTTCCAAGTCACAGAGCTTGGAAAAATAATATAAAAAGTATTATCCAAGTGGATATAAAAATAATATAAAATTGTAATGAGTTGATAAACAATAAAAGATTTCTTGCCTTAAAACAATGTTGCAATAATAATATCACAAATCATAAGAAGTGCATGTAAAAAACAAAGACTAAGGTAATCTCAAGCTGGGTTGGGACACCAGAGAATCTCAACCTAAAAGTGTTTGGTGGAAAAAGTGCACCTTGGGCGGAATAAGCACACCTTATATATAATGAATAGAAAATAAAACTCACGGCTGAAAAGCACGCCCTATGTATGGTTATACCCATGTACTACTACTAGAAATAAAATTAGTCAGAGCCACGCATAATGTAGAGGCAAGAATAGGTTCAGTCACTTTGAAGCTATAATATGAGAACATCTAATAGTTATCGTGTGGGGTCAGGGACCCATTAAAAATATCCAATCATGTCCACAAATAAGGTACATCGATAGATCACCAAAAGCCACCACAAGAAGGCTAGGGTATCAAATAGTAAACTAGAGTTTCACATGGAATTAAATGAATAAGAGACGAATAAGAGTCCAATCAGAATATCCATAAAACTACATAGACAAGATCAATAAAATCATATAAGTACTCAAATGAGACAACCTCTCAGGAGAGAGAGAAATGTATATAGGGAAATATGTCCAAAGGACCAAGAGATAGGTGAAACATAGGTCTTTGCTCAATATATAAGTAAGCGAATGCAACATACCTCAAATTGAGGCTACATAACACAAGGTCAAAGCCCTAATTCTATCTCAATCCACAAGTTACCTATTAAACACATACATTACACTAGGGTTTGGTTTGCATTAATTGCATAAACCCTAAAGTTGCCTTTTTGTTATTATTGAATTAGGTTATGAAAACCATACCATATTGTAGATTATATTTTTTGAGCTCATAGAATTTTTTTTCTCACTTATAGATTATTAGATATGAATTTTAGAAATATAAAGCAATTAGGATAATCTTTGGGAAATCACATATTATTGTATTAAATTTAGGTGATAAAACTGATACCAATTAGATAGAAAATAATTTTCTGATTTCAAAACATATTTTCTTTTATTTTTCTGACCTATAGATTAATAAATATGAATTCTATAATATAAGCACATTAACTAGTTTATTAAACAAAAACATATTGAGTAATTATTTTTGTAACCTCACATATGAACTTCAATCATATAGTATGACAAGGACAAATCATTAAGTTGCCTGTGAACAAAGTCACATGATAAATCAAAATGATGAAGATGAAAATATAAAAATCCCATATAGGCACGACATTCATCAAAATAGTATGAGGGTAAAGACAGAAATCAACACCAACATTCTCGTGTTTTGGCGAACCAGGAGAACGACCGTCTAGGAGATCCAACCGAGGATCAATTTCCATATTTACTATAGATGGGAGTCAATGGAATAAAGCAATTACCTCCTCATGCCTTAGAAAACACAACAAGCCAAGAATTATCTATATAAGCCATTAGGATATCAATTGAGGCCCTCCTCCAAGGTCCATCACCATTAAGGCAGGAAAAGGTGCGGCAAGAACACAAGAGGTGAGAGAGATGGATCATACACCACTAGAGGATTCACTACCACCAGACAAAGACACACACACACTCCACTAGGAGAAGTGGGCGACAACCTAAAAGCATACACAAAGTTGAGTCTGAACCAAGAAAAATTAATCTCAAAGGGAGGAGTCTAAGTACCTCATTGACATGCTCTACAAGGTCTCTATTACGCATCGATGATCTTTCATGGCTCCAAGATGGCCAAAAATCTCACCCCAAGAAATTTGGTAGACTTGCCTGGGACTCCAAACCTCAGTTGTGACGACAAGGTGGCCCGCAAGCATAGCTATGGCGAGAAACTGAGGTGGATGTATGATGAAAATGGGAGTAAATGAGGAAAAGGGACCAAATCTAGGGGTCATCATAGAGATATTGGTATAGATAAATAGGAGTCTGAAACACTAGAAGTGCTAGGTGGTCGAAACAAAGAAGGAAAGAGGGGACAAATTGAGAATGGAAGAAATAAATTGGGGATTTCCACAATTGTGAGAGAAAAGAACCAAGAGGAGTGTCATTAGATGCAAATTCATTCTAAGAAACTAAAGGATAATAAATCATAAAAAAATGGACCAGAGAGAGAAACCTCTGGTGGAAAGTATTCTCTAGTAATTGGTTTGGCTGGCAAAAAGACTATGGTAGAAGATCCCCCAAATGCACGATCCAGTGGACGTATTCCACATTATAATCTTGATTTTCCATCCAAATCTCCCACACACAGGCAAAGGATACAAGGGGAACAACAAATCAAATATGAAAACATTAGACAAAAATAAAAATTAAAAGTATATAATTGAATGGTTACCATGTTTCTTTCTTAATTCACTAGAAGGCCCAGACAAGGTTCAAATAAATCCAAATTTTGCAACTCGATTCATTTGAGGGTGTAGAAAATGAATCTTACATTATTTTTCCCTTTTTGAATGGCTAATTATTTATGAAATACTTTAAGAATTAAGTTATATTTTCTCTATTAAATAAAATTAGGATAGATAAGATTGTTCAGTCAATGATGAATTTAACAAATAGACCGATTTTGATAGGTAGAAACCAAATTTTCATTGACCCTATTATTTCATATTTTGGAGTAAAAATTATATTTTCTTCCCAAAACAAATTAGGATATCTAGGATTATGTATTTAATGTGAGACTTTGCACCCAAGATAATTAGGACCCAAGGAACATGTTTTTACCATTATATTTGGGTTTTGGAATTTCCTTTTATGAGTTCAATCACAATTAGAGTTTTAGGCTCAACACCATTATATTATCATAACGTTGCATCATTACCATTATTATTTATTATTTATAGTCTCATTATATTCACATTGTTACCAAAAGATTTTTCTTATTATGCATAGAATTCCATATTTTACTTATTTAACATATCTAATCTGTTGATTCAATATTTATTTAGATGATAACACATTATCTATATTTATGGTTAAGGAAACAACAATTGTTATTCCAAGGAATATTATACCTCTAATTAAACATACTTTATCCATTATGTGAATATTAGTTAGCAAAGGTATCGTATGTGAATTATTTCATGAACTTACTTACATCTAAGCACATATAAATTATTATGTTAATATGAATGTAGCATGATATGTGATGTTGATTATAGAACCTATTACCACATAATATGTCATATGAATTAACAATATTCATTAAGGTATAACTTTATCCTTGTTTGGTCAAATCTAAGGAACCAAGCATACCAATCTCTTATCCAATAGATTAGGAGTACTAGAGTCAAGATGCTAGGTTTTAGTATGTGCTAAAACACTCCAAACCTTAAGGATGATTTCTTCCTTGAAATCCAAGCATTTAAAACCCAGAGTAAAGAGACACCACTAATCAAGATGTAACTACGTTAGTCCAAGCATATTATTTCCACTATCTTCTCTCACTAGAAGCTAAATTTAAAGAGTTAAGTCAAAACTTGAGGTTTTGTCAACATTATCACGCTTATTAGAGTTACATACTTTGTGATGGTAGTTTCATCATCATTGTCTTGATATGCATCTTCTTTTAAGGATTAAATGTTTAGGTAATCCCAGAGTATATTATGATATATATATATATATATATATATATATATATATATATATGTGTGTGTGTGTGTGTGTATCATTTCTTATATTAGGGTTATTAATTAAGTTGAGTAAATTTACAAATCAACAAAGTGAATCAATTATTGTGTATTTCTTGGCCAAGCCATTACTTATAGTATTTTATTAGTACTGACATGGTCAACATAGATGAGTTCATTCATTAGCTTAGTTAGGTTATCATTATATCCATCCAACATCTATTGGCAAAGCTACTAAGTGTTAGTTAATGACCCTACCATTATGCTCAAATAACCCTTATAGTTGAATTACAACCGCAAGTGTATAGGTCACATGACTCCACCCCTTAAAAAACTTAACCTAGCAAGTCAAACTAGACAAAACTAAAGGTTTAGGGTTTTAGATCAAATATAGGGGTATGTTTATGATATACATATGCCATGCCTCCATATAGATGATCTAATCCACCTAAGGTTGAGTTTTAGGTCCTTGTAACAACCATAAGATTCACATTTCAAAACTAGAGATCATAGTGTACAAAATGGAAGGTCAACTAAACCTTTAAATAATGCCATGTATTCCTACTCACCACTTCATAGACAAAACTAGGGTTGAGACTTCTATTCTAACAAACTCTAGGGTTTATCTATCAAGACTTCACACATGTCTTCACTATGAATTAATTCAAAAAAACCTTGATAAAATCCAAAATCCTTTTTTGTACATATAATGTTATAAAAAAATAATTTTATAAAAAAGAACTTTACAATGTAAAACTAAATTTTGTGCCAAAGTTGATGTGAAACAAGTCACAATTTCTATTTAAGATCTCCTTATCCTACTACCTCAACATCCACATAACCTAACTCCATCATCAAGTCAAACCTCAATATATTCCAAGATACATGTCATAACTAACCTACATCATAGGGCTTGAGAGACTAGAGCCTCATTAGGTTAGGGTTTTCCAATCATGATTCAACCGCGTATGATCCTAAATTGACCTTTCATCATCTCATAAATAACATTTACCAATCCTATAGTGAACATACCACTTGTAGGATGACTATGTAAGGTAAGGGTTCTCATTAGGGAGACAAAATTAAAATAGTCAAAAGCCAACAACCATGGCTCTAATACCATTTTGTAAGGAATAGGACCCTAGAGGGGATCCACTCCCTACTTAGTTTGAGGAATAAATCCATCTAGTCCAAACTCACTAATAAGTATATTGTATATTAGGTGTAAATTTTATCATCTCTCAAATGATGATATACAAAATAACTGAAGTATAGCAGTAGAATAATATTTATGAGTATATTAAATTTATTAAGATTACATAATGTTATCCCACTTGGGGGTTTACATGAAAGCAACAACATCAAGATCTGAGTAGAGGGATATTTAAACTATCTCAAGTATGTCTCATGGGAGTCAGCTCCTGCATCTAGGTCCATATCAATATTTTATGTCCGACATGTCCTTCACCTAGGGTTTGGAAGCATACCCCACAAGAGAAGACAAAATGGATGTTGTCAGCATAAAATCTGGCATGTCCATATTAATTGGGGATTGCACAAGATTAGGAAAAAGGACGTCAAACATAATAAGGATTCCCACAGAAGAGGAAAAGGATTATCCAAGTGGATTTCAGAAGAATATAAATTGCAATGAGTTGATAAATAATAAGAGATTTATTGCCTTAAAACAATGTCACAATAACAATATCACAAATTATAAGCAATGCATGTAAACAACATAGACTAAGGTTATTTCAAGCAGGGTTTGGACACCATAGAATCTCCGCCTCTAAAGTATTGGATGGAAAAAGTGCACCCTGGGTGGAATGAGTGTGCCCTATGTATAATGAGTGGAAAAGCGCACACAGGGTGGAAAAATCACACCCTATGTATGGTTATACTCATGTACCGCTACTAAAAATAAAATTAGTCTAAACCAAGCAAATGTAGAGGCAAGACAAATTTCCGTCACTTTGAAACAATAATATGAGAACATCTAACAGTTATCATGTGGGGCAGTGGACCCATAAACAAATATCCAGTCATGTTTACAAATTAGGTACACCAATAGATCATAAAAGTCCACCACAAGAAGGTTAGGGTATCAGATACTCAAATTAGTGTTTCACATGGAATTAAATGAATAAGAGATGGATAAGAGTCAAATCAAAATATTCATCAAACTAGGTAGACAAGATCAATAAAAACATATAAGTACTCAAATGAGACAACCTCTTAGGAGAGAGAAAAGTGTGTAGGGCAATATGTCTAAAAGACCGAGAGAGAGATGAAACATAGGTCTTTGCTCAATATAGATCTAAGGGAATGTGACATACCTTTGATCGAGTCTACATAAGTCCAAGGTCAAAACCCTAATTCCATCTTAGTCCATAAGCAACCTATTAAAGACATATGACATTAGGGTTAGGTTTTCATTAATTGCATAAATCCTAAAAATTGCCTTTTTGTTATAATTTAATCAGGTTATGAAAACCATACCATATATTAGATTATATATTTATGAGTTCATAGAATATTTTATTTTATTTTTCTGATGTATATTATTCGATATGAATTTAAGACTATTAATCTATTAGGAAACTCCTTGGGAAATCACATATTATTATGCTAAATTTAAGTGATAAAACTAATACCATTGGATAAAGATTAATTTTCTAATTTCAAAACAAATTTTCTTTTATTTTTCTAACCTATAGATTAGTTGCTATGGATTCCCTAATATAAGCACATTTATTGGGTTATCAAACAAAAACATAATGAGCGATTATTGATGTACCCTCACATATGAATTTCAATCATATATAATGATAGGGGAAAATCAATAAGTTGCCAGCAAACAAAGTGACACTATTAATAAAAAATGAGGATGAAAAGATAGAAAATACCATATCTTGGAAACAATATGAGGGTAAAGATAGAATTCAACCCTAGGATTCTCCTATTCTGGAGAACTAGAAGAATGGCCATCATGGAGATCCAACCAAGGATCAATTTCCATGTTTTACTATTTAGATCAGATTCAATGGAATGAAGCATTCACTTCCTCATGCCCTGCCGAACAAGGTGAGCCAGATTTGGCTATAGAAGCCATTAGATTGCCGAATCAAGTCCTTCGCCAAGGTCCATCACCGTTAAGGTAGGCAAAGGTGTGGAAAGCACACAAGAGGTGATAGATATGGAGCATAGACCACCAGAGGGTTCACTACCACCAGACAAAGACACACACACAGTCTCTACAAGGAGAAGTTCGTGAGAACCCAAAAGCGTACGCAGATTTGAGTTCAAATCGGGGAAAAATTGATCTCAAAGTGAAGAGTCAGAGTACCTCATCAACATGCTTTGAAAGATCTCTATTAAGAACCAAAGATCTTATGTGGCTCCAATATGGCCAGAAATCTCACCTCAAGAAATTCGGTAACCTAGCCCCAAGACTCCAAACCTCATACGTGATGACAAGGTGGCCTACAAGCATAGCAATGGCGAGAAACTGATGTGGGGTGCATGGAGATAATGGGAGAAAACAAGGAACATGGACCGAATTTGAGGGTCATTGCAGAGATCATAATATAGATAAATAGGGGTCTGAAACGTCAAAGGTGCAAGGTGGTGGAAATAAAGAAGGAAAGATGGGATGAGCAGAATCATATGAAACTAAATTGGAGATTTCTAAAATTGTGAGAAAAAGGAACCAAGAGGAGTGTCATTAGATGGGGATTCATTCTAGGAAACTAATGGAGAAGAAATCATGAAAAAGTGGACCAGAGAGACAAACCTCTGGTGGAAGTCTTCACTAGAAACTGTTCGTCTAGCAAAAAGATCGAGGAAGAAGAAGATCCCCCGTGTGCACAATCCAGTGGACATATTTTGTGTTTTAATCTTGGTTTTCCATCCAAATCTCCCACATGCAGATGAAGGAAATAAGGGGCACAAAAGATCAAATACAAAAACACTAAATACAAAGAAAAAATAAAGTCTTTAATTAGATGGTTACCATTTTTCTTTCTTAATTCATTTAAGGGCCCAAACAAGGTTTATATAAATCTAAATTTGATGAATAGATTAAGTTGAGGGGGTATAAACTGTACTTTACACTAGTTTTCCCTTTTGGAATGGCTAATCATTTTATTTAATACTTTAGGCATTAAGTTATATTTCCTATCCTAAATAAAACTAGGATAGATAAGATTGTTCATCAATGTGGAAATTACACATAGACCAATTTTAGTAGGTAGAATCTAAATTTTGGATTGATTTCTACTCTTGAAGTAATTAGCCATATTATCTTGTATTTTGGCACAAAATTCGTATTTTCTTACACAAAACAAATTTGGATATCTATGATTATTTTTTTAATGTGAGATTTAGCACCCAAGCTAATTGGGACCCAAGGAACATGTTTTACCATTATAATTAGGTTTTGGAATTTCCTTTTATGAATTCAATTACAATTAGAGTTTTAGAATCAACACCATTATATTATCATAATAGGGCATCATTACCATCATTGTTTATTATTTAGAGCCCCATTATATCACATTTTTTACGAAAGGATTTTTCTTTTACTATTATGCATGAAATTACATATTTTACTTATTTAACATATTTAATCCATTGATTCAATATTTATATTATATGATAACACATTGTTTATATTTATGGTTAGAGGGAAAACAATTGTTACTCCAAGGCATATTACATCTCTTATTAAACATATTTTAGCCATTATGTGAAAATTAGGTAGCAAATGTATCATATGTGACATATTTCATGAACTTACTTACATGTTAGTACATAGAGGTTACTATGTTAATATGAATGTATCATGATATGTGATGGTTATTGTAGAACCAATGGCCACATAATATGTTATATGCATTAACAATATTCATTAAGATATAACTTTGTCCTTATTTAGTTAAATCTAAGGAACCAATCATACCAATATCTTGTCCATGAGATTAGGATTACTAGAGTCAAGATGCTAGGTTTAAGTATGTTACAACACTCCACCTCTTAAGGAGGATTTCATCCACAAAATCCAAGCATTCAAAACCTAGAGTAATGAGTCACCACTGACCAAGATGTAATTATGTAAGTCCAAGCATATTATTTCCACTATCTTCTCTAACTATAATCTAAACTTAAAGAGTTAATTCAAAACATGGGATTTTGTCAAACATTATCACACTTAGAGTTACATACTCTATGATGATAGTTTCATCATCATTGTCTTCATATACATCTTCTTTTGAGGATTAAGCCTTTGGGTAATCCAAGAGTATATTATGAATATATATCATTTTTATATTAGGGTCATTAATTAAGTTGATTAAATTTACAAATCACCAAAGTGAATCGATTATTGTGTATCTCCTGACTAAGCCATTACTTATAGTATTTTTTCTATTAGTATTCACATGGTAAACTTTCATTCATTTTCTTAGTTAGGTGATCCTTATATCCATCCAACATTTATTGGTAAACATACTAATAGTTAGTTAATGTATCTATTAGTATGCTCATACAACCCTTATAGTTGAATTACAACCTCAAGTCTATAGGTCACATGACTCCATCCCTTTTAAAGATTTAACCTAGCAAGTCAAACTAGAGAAAACTAAAGGTATTAGGGTTTTAGATCAAACACATTGGTATGTTTATGATACATATAGGTCATCCCTCCAACTAGACAATCTAATCCACCCAGGGTTGAGTTTTAGGTCCTTGTGTTTCTAATCTAACAGCCCTAATATTCACATCTCAAAACTAGAGATCATAGAGTACAAATGGGTAGGTCAACTAAACCTTTAAACAACGTCACATATTCCTAGTCATCACTTCATTGCAAAAACTAGGGTTGAGATTTATATTATAACTAACTCTAGGGTCTCTCTATCAAGACTTCACACATCTCTTCATTGTGACTTAGATCAAGAAAACCTCGATAAAATCTAAAATTCTTTTTTTATACATCAAGAAAATAATTTAATAGAAAAACTTTGCAATGTAAAACTGATATTGGTGCCAAAGTCGATGTGGAACCAAGTCACAATTTCCATGTAAGATGTCCTTATCCTACTACCTAAACATCCTCATAACCTAACACCATCAAGAAGTCAACCCTCATTATATTAAAATATACATGTCATAACTAACCTACATCATAGGGTTTGAGAAACTAGAGCCTCATCATCCTATGATTTTCCAATCATGATTCTTATGTGTGCCTCATATGATTCTAAATTGACCTTTCATCATATCATGAATAACCTAGGCCAATTCTAGGGTAAACATGTCACTTATTGGATGACTATGTAAGGTAAGGGTTCTAATTAGGAAGACAAATTTGAATAGTAAAAATCTGACTACAATGGCTCTAATACCATCTTAAAGGGGTGTGACCTGAGAGGGGATCCACACCCTACTTAATTTGAGGAATAAATAAATCTAGTCTAAACACACTAACAAGTATGCTGGAATAGGTGTAAATTTTTTCATTTCTCAGATGATGATATACAAAATAACCAAAGTATAGCACTGGTATAATATTTTATGACTATATTAAATCTATCAAGGTTACATAATATTCTCCCACTTGGGGGTTTACTTGAAAGGAACAACATCAGGATCTAAGCAGAGGTATTCCTAAACTATCACATGTCTATCTCCCAAGAGTTAGCTCCTTAAGTCAGGTCCATGTCATCATGTTATGTTCTGCATGTCCTTTGCCTATTGGTTGGAATCATACCGCACAAGAGAAGACAAAATGGATGTTGTTAGTATAAAAGTTGGCATGTGCACATTAAATGGAGATTGACCAACATTAGGAAAAAAGATATCAAATATAATAAGGTTTCCTATAGAAGAGGAAAAGTACTATCCAAGTGGATATCAAAAGAATATGTGTTACAATGAGTTCACAAACAATAAGAGATTTCTTGCTTAACACAATATCACAATAAAAATATCACATATCATAAACAATGCATGTGAATAACATAGACTAAAATTATTTCAAACAGGACTGGGACACCATAGAATCTTAGACTAAAAGTATTAGGTGAAAAAGTGCACCCAGGAAGAATAAGCATGCCCTATATATATATATATATATATATATATATATATATATATATATATATATATATATATATATATATATATATATATATATATATATATATATATATATATATATATATATATATATATATATATATATATATATATATATATATATATATGTGTGTGTGTGTGTGTGTGTGTGTGTGTGTGTGTGTGTGTGTGTGTGTGTGTAATGAGTGGAAAGCACACTCAGGGTGGAAAACGTGTGTCCTATGTATGGTTTTACTCATGTACAATTACTAGAAATAAAAGCAATCTAAGCCATGCATAACATAGAGGAAAGAACAAGTTCAATCACTTTGAAATAATAAGATGAGAACATCCAACAATTATCATATGGGGTTAGAGGACCCATAATCAAATATCCAGTCATGTCCATAAATAAGGTTTATAAATAAATCATAAAAGTCCACGATAAGAAGGTTAAGGTATCAAATGCTCAAATTAGTGTTTCACATGGAATCAAATGAACAAGAGATGAATAAGACTCCAATCACAATATCCATCAAACTAGGTAGATAAGATCAATAAAAGCATATAAGTACTCAAATGAAACAACCTCTCAGGAGAGAGAGAGAAGTGTGTAGGGCAATATGTCCAAAGGACCAAGAGAGGAATGAAACATAGTTCTTTTCTCAATAGAGAAGTAAGAGAATGCAACAACCTCAAATTGAGTCTACATAAGTCCAAGGTCAAAACTCTAATTCCATTTCAGTCTACAAGTAACCTACAAAAGGCCTTTATGACATTAGGTTAGGTTTTCATTAATTACATAAACCCTAAAAAATCACCTTTTTGTTATTATTTAATTAGGTTATGAAAACCATACATATTTTAGATTTTTTTTTAGTTCATAGCATATTTTTTCTGACTTATATATTATTTAATATGAATTTCAGAAAATATTATGCAATTAAGAAAATCATTGGGAAATCACATATTTATTATACTAGATTTAGGTGATAAAACTGATGCCATTTGATAGAGAATAATTTTCTAATTTCAAAACATATTTTCTTTTATCTTCTGGTCTATAGTTTAATTACTATGGATGTTTTAGTGTAAGCACAATTATTGGCTCATTAAATCCAAACATATTGAGCAATTATTGACGTACGGTTGCATATGAATTTCAATCATATAGCATGATAGGGGAAATCAGTAAGTTTCTTGCAAACAAAGTCTCATGATAAATCAAAACGATGAGGGTGAAAAGACAGAATAGCCCATATAGGTTTGACATTTATGGAAAGAATATGAGGGCAAAATAGAAATCAAACCCATGATTCTCCTATTTCGACTAAAAAAACGAACAATCGTCGAAGAGATCCAACCAAAAATCAATTTCCATGTTTTACTATATATTAGAGTCAATGGAATGAAGCAATCACTTCTTCATGCCTTGTCAAACACGGTGAGCCAAGATTTTTCTATAGAAGCCATTTGGATAGTGATTCAGATCCTCTGTCAAGGTCCATCACCATTAAGGCAGGTAAAGGTACGACAAGCACTCAAAAGTGAGTGAGATGGAGCATAGACCACTGGAGGTTCCACTACCACTATAAGAAGACATAGACAGATACTCTGCAAGGAGAAGTGGGCAAGAACCCAAAAGTGTACATCGATTTGAGTTTAAACCATAAAATAATGATCTCAAAGGGAAGAGTTAGAGTAACTCATCGAGAGGCTCCAAAAGATCTCTATTAAGAATCTAAGATATTTTGTGGCTCTAGGATGGCCAAATATCTCGCTCCAAGAAAGTTAGGAGCCTTTCCTCGACACTCCAACCTTGATCGTGACAATAAGGCGGCTCACAAGCATAGCAATGGAGAGAAACTAAGGTGGGGTGTACAATGAGAATGGGAGATTACAAGAACTAGGGACCGACTCTGGGAGTCATCATAAAGATCTTAGTATAGATAAATAGGGGTCTGAAACACCATAGGCACCAGATGGCAGAAACAAAGAAGGAAACAGGGGACAAACATAGAAGGGAAGAAACTAAATTGGGGATTTCCAAAATTGTGAGAGAAAGGAACCAAGAGATGTGTCATTAGATATAGATTCATTCCAGGAAACCAAGAGAGAAGATACTGTGAAAAAACATGGACTAAAGAGAGAGAAACCTTTCATGGAAGTCTTTGCTAGAAACTAGTTTGGCTGGAAAAAAGACCGGGGAAGAAGAAGACCCCCCAAACACATAATCTAGTGTGCACATTCCACGTTATAATCCTTACCGTCCATCCAAATCTCCCACATTCAGATGAAGGGAGCAAGGGGCGCGATAAGTCAAATACAGAAACATTAGACAATAAACTAAAGGTATTTAATTAAATAGTTACCATTTTTCTTTCTTAATTCATTTGAGGACCAAAACAAGGTTCAAAATAAAGCCAAATTTGGCAACCAGATTAATTCATGGGTGTATAAACTGAATTTTACATTTGTTTTCCCTTTTTGAATGGCTAATCATTTTATTTAATACTTTAGGCTTTAAGTTATACTTTCTCTCCTAAATAAAACTAGGATAAATAAGATTGTTCAATCAATGTGGAAATTAACACATAGACCAATTTTGGTAGGTAGAATCTGAATTTTGGATTGATTTCCACTTTTGAAGTCATTAACCCTATTATTTAATATTTTGGAGCAAAAATCATATTTTCTTGCCCCAAAAATTAGGATATCTAGGATTATGTATTTAATGTGAGACTTGGAAACAAGATAACTGGGACCCAAGGAAAATGTTTTTCGCATTACATTTGGGTTTTAGAATTTCCTTTTATGAGTTCAATTACAATTCTGACTTTAAGCTCAACATAATTATATGATCATAACATTGCATCATTACCATCATCATTTATTACTTAGAGTCACATTATCTTCATATTGTTACCAAAAGAATTTTCTTATATTATTATGTATGAAATTCTATATTTTACTTATTTAACATGTTTAGCCCATCAATTCAATATTTATTTTAGTTGGTAACATATTATCTATATCTATGGTTATAGGAACAACAATTATTATTCCAAGGCATATAATACCTCTTATTAAACATATTTTAGCCATTATGCGAATATTAGATAGAAAAGGTATCGTATGTGACATATTTCATGAACTTACTTACATGATAGAACATATAGGTTATTATGTTGAAATGAATGTATCATGCTATGTAATGTTGATTATAGAACCTATTGCCACATAATATGTTATATGCATTAACAATATTTATTAAGGTATACATTTATCCTTATTCGGAAAATCTAAGGAGCCAAGCATACCAATCTATTATCCATGAGATTAGGATTACTAGATTCAAGATGCTATATTTTGGTATGTTACATAAATCGACTAAATGCCTTAAATGAATACATATCATACAAAACAAGGTAGTATATCAAATGATCTCATAATATAAAGCTAATGTTGAACTCAGATTGCTCATACCCTAGTTATCCTATCTAGAAAATATTATGTTGATTGGGTTTCAAATACACTCTCAATTTGAGTCATGAGAGGGAAGAATATATTGTAATTAGTATTTAATTTATTTACATAATTGTCACATTTCATCAGATAAGATACATTTCATTCGATATCAAGCACTAATCAATGTAGAAACAAGAGTAATGCCTGACCATTTGAGTTCATGTAAGAATGATTTTCACTCATTTATAATATGGTTTCTTTATGTGATATGCATTCTTAGGTAGAAGTCTTAGCTTGGTACATTTCTCTTGCTATCTTAAAATATATTAACCATAGTTTTATTTTTTTCAATTAACTAGATTTTAACCTCGTGTAAGACAAAATCATCTTTGTCACAGTCCTAGCTTGTTGAATACTAGAAACCCTATGCCTAGAAACATCAAGTCCCATTGGAAGGATTATTGCTACTTTGATCCCATATACTTGTTGGGTGAATGAGTTGAGCCACAATTATAAAATTTAAAAGCCATTGAAATATAGCAACAAGTTTTAGGTGCTCATTGTCAAGGACATGTTGGTCTTGTTAGAGTAGGAATTATATGCAGTTGTAAATCTTGGATAATCCATATATTGAAGAGAGTTATACATGTACCACTTGCTTTCCTGTAAAAATGCATGTTTGTTTGTATATATGTTTGCTTGATATGAGATATGTGGTGTGTGAAACCCTAGGTCTAAGATCATCTTTCAAATTTGATAATCAATTAAAAGTGATCATCGAATAATTTAGTTATTAATCATTACTATAGTCAGTTCTTCAATTTCATAAAACCCAAATCACCTTTTAAAATTGACCTAGATTGTTAAAAGTGATATTTCTTATACGTAACAATGAAATTTCCCTATGGAGACAACTTTTACTACTTCAATTATGTATACTTTTCGGGTGAGCAATTCAGTCAATTATAAATCTAAGTTTCATTACAATTCTAGCAACAAATTTTAGGACACTAAAGAATTAAATCATAGGGGAAAGAAATCGGTTGGTAGTGCAGTTTATCTTAGATTTTCCTTTTAGTTATTTATTTCTACAAAATTCCTGGGTTTTATTTATTTTTCCTTATTTTCCCAACATGACTTGGCATGTTTGTTATTTATTATATTGGATACCCTATATACCTTATCATTCTTGTTATCCACATTTTATCATATATTATGGAAATCACTTTAGTTTTTATCAATTTCCTAGTGAAAATTGACATTTGACATACATAACCAACTTGCAAAAACTTTCAACAATTTATTGTTCTTCATTGAAAATCTAGAAAAAATAGTAAAATTATTCTTGGTTAGCCCCATGCATGTAAGAGACTCGTCTTTGTGGGTTTATCAACTCAATATCACAATTAAGGTGAACTGGGTGTTTAGGAATGCTTATTGTGGAATTTTAGATTCTTTGATGGCAATGATTTTTTTTCAAATTACATGAAACCTGATTTATTCCCTTCAATCCATATTATTCATGTATACATGTGAGGAGGTAAAGTTAGAATATTATCATGAGGTTTCAAAGTGGAACCTAAAATATGAAATTTGGATATATGGAAAAAACATTCATGGAATAAACAATACCCCAAAAAAGAGGCTAAGACACCCACATAGTATATTGATCTAGCTTAATTATATGAATATAGTTGTGATGTTGGGTGCTATGTAGTAAAGAGGGTTGTTCGAACCAATTGGCATTCCACACTGTCATAAGCTTGTTTTAGAAGTCAACTTTCATGATATAGTGTTTTTATTTTTAATTTGTTTATGCTACATTGATGGAGTACATGAATTGCTTTGCTAACTCCAATTTTCAAACATCATATTGATACTTATATTTTGGATGATTGTGCCTTCTTTATAATGTTTATTTGATAATAGAATTGAGTTCACCCTATCATTGCTAACCACTTAATATCTTTTCTTAGAATTGATGTCTCATAATTGATAATAAAATATACAATCTTAAATAAATGAGTTAGAATTGCTATCACTTTAGACTTTTTGGAAATTTGAATGTGCTAGACTATATTCTTTGGAATGGATACATGAGCTTCATTCTCATTGATTTTAAATATGTATTTGCTCCTTTGTTTGTTTTAGGAAAAGAATGGTTTAAGCTTAGGGGGATTTTATAAGCACTTTTCATACCACATATGATCGGATTCATTGTACATTTATTGCATGAGTTTACCTTCTTATACATCAAATGATCCCAAGTTATGTTTTTTTGTTGTTGTTGTTGATTCTCCTTGTGGTTTTTATTGCTAATAATATAATTTTTTCACATATCCTACTTGGGAAACTCAACATCCAAACCAAAGAGAGAAGTGTAAAAATTTTGTGAAAATTGGAAGGCATTTGGGCTGATACAAACATATTACATGCCACATATGTCAACTACATGGCATGTTCCACACATGTAAGCCCAGAGAAGAAGTTGCATACAGAACATGTTGAAAGTCTAGATTTACAATGTGTTGATTAAATGTTGCTAATCTATCGACCAAAACTTTCACAACATAACTCTTGATTGCACACATGTCCCTCATTGACTGACAAAAAAAAATTATTGTTCAAAATGTTACCCGGCGTAAAATTTACTTACACGATGTATAATTGTCTATCAATGAAATACATGTCACTTAATTTCCATCATAGATATATGGCTGACTCCTTTTTGAGTCAAGGATTGGATGAAAATTAGGTCAAGAGGGATGACATGCGTGAAGTCAAGGAGAGGAGGATGACTTGCACCATCGAGGAGCATGGGAAGAGAGGTGGGGGCACATATTCTCCACCAACAACCATTGTTTGTTCCTTCATCCATGGATCACCCATCCTCTACTCCAGATAGGAGGACATCCAACCAAAGTTCTTCACTAATGGTTTGGGGTTCCTTTGTTTTGCAATCATCTCTTCTTCATCCTTTGTATTTTGACTATCATTTTTTGATGTCATGATGTGTTCCATTGTTATACTTGATTTATGCATGCATGACCATCCCTTGATTCAGTACTCACTTGTCTTGGGAATGGGAGAGTAATGTCCCATCTCATTTCATGTTGAACAATCTCAATTCTTATTCAGCCGTGATTGTGTGCATTATTGACTTATCACCTATAATGCATGTTTTATGCATGTTGGGAGGGTACATCCGGAAGTGAGAGATTTTATTGAGACCAATTATACTAATCAACAAGGTTTAGATAGGTTGAATGGGACAAATATAAATATGTTTAGGACTTGTTTGGTGATGAGAGTGCTAGGCATAGTCCACACTAATCCATGCGGTAATGAAAGTGATGCATGGACCACTTGATTTCCTATAAGAGAAATTCATAGTTGTTTATAATGTGATTTTTTAACATGAGATGTGTTATTGAGTGAGACCTATAGCCCATGTTATTTATCTTGATATATTAAAACCATTCAGTTATACTTTAATTATGTTTTCAATCAACTAACTAACTCTATATAAAGAAACACTAGAAGGCAAAAAGACACAATGATGGTTGCAGCAACATATGAGGTGATACTTGGGATGATTGTCAGAGTGGAAGATGAGTCATTAGAAGGGAAGGAGGGTGTAGATACAGGCCAAGCTGAGAAGCAAACATGGAGTAAAGTCACTAAAGATGAGAAGATTAGGAGATTTACTTCTTCACCTATATAGGTGGCAGAATAGGAGAAAGGATGGTTTGATCTGTTCAAGTAGGGTAACAATGGCTCTCCAGTTAATCTATAGAAGAAAACATAGAAATGGTAGATGGTAAACTAACCCACTTGAAGAGCACAGTAGAAAGAAATCTAGCTAGATGGAGTAGAATTTCCATGGGATATATTGTTGGTTTGAAACCACATTGTGATACTCTAAAGTGTAGCATATAGCTTAGATCTACAGAGTGAAAGGCTCCATCAAAGTGAGATCTAGAGGAAAGGGCTACTACATCATCATATTCTCAAATGACAAAGATCTGGAAACAATATTGGATGGTGGACCTTGGTTCTTTTTGGGCAAGTTACTGATTATCAAAAGATGGAAGAGAGGGGAGCCAATGGAAAAATTGAAGCTCACTGAGATACCAACCTAGCTCAAGATCTTTGATCTTCCCCTTAAACTTTGATATGGAAGAAATGTTTAATAATATTGGCTTGTATCTCAGCAAACCTATTAGACCATACAATCTCACACTAGAATTTTGGAGATTGGAGTTTTTAAGGTTACAAGTTCTTATTCCTGTGGACTTTGATTTTCTGAAGGAATTGCACATTCATAGTGATGATGGTAAGATAGACACGATCTCCTTTGAATACAAATGGGAAACTATGAGATGCCTCAACTGTGGGGATTTTGGACATGAAATTAATATTGTAGAATGAATGTCAAAATGTCTATGGGTTAGAAGAAGATTGTGAAGAAGAGCATGTCTAGCCAAGGCAATAGATAATACTTCATAGGAAGAGATGGAGGTTATCAGTGATGTAGTAGAGGATATTGTTAACATGACTATTACTGGTATTCAAGACAATGCGGGAAGTCATGGAGAGGGTAGTGTAGGTAGTTAGAGCTTGGTGACTCATGTTCAATCTCTAGAACGGGAAGTTCAAGGTGAAAGAAACAAATCTCCATTGAGAATTCAAATAAAATGTATCCTTAGTAAGAAACATCTAACTATCTCTTAACAAGTTTTCTCCACTTGCAATCGTTGATGAAGGAAAATGTTTACACCAAGATGGTGAGGATACTACTGATATTATCCCCTCTAATGGTTATTTTTTTTATAGTAGCCTGAAATGTGAGAGGAGTGCCAAATAAAATTTCTCACATTCAAGAGGATTTAAGCAAGAGTAGAGCTGATATTTCATCATTTTGGGACCAAGGTTAAAGAATTAGAGCTAGATAGTTGTGTTAATTCTCTTTGGCTTGGGGCAAAGTACAAGTCCAATTCTAATTTTTGCTCTTATATCATAATTCTAATTATGTGGCTGGACCCATCTATTGTTGTTGATGAGATTCCAAGGAATGGATAATTGATTCACTATGATATTTGAAGAGGAGCCTTGAGTCTTGCTATCATGGTTGTGTATGGTGCTAATGGTGATGCTGACAAGACTCAACTCTGGGATTCGTTATCATCAATATGTAGCTTTAACATGGTTCCTGGTACGTTATGGGAGACTTCAACATTGTTTGTATGAATAATGAGAAGTTGGGTAAACATCCTCCTTCTAAGCAAAGCATTAAAGTGTTAAAAAAAGAGTTGGTTTCCTATAACAAAAGCTATTGAGGAAGAGGAAAGATTTCTGAGATAGAAGTCTAGAGTGTGATGGATAAATCTCGGTGATAGAAACTCAACATTTTTCTATGATTCTTTAAAAACTAGAAGAATAAGGAACATCATTCATTCTCTTAAGGTGGATATGGGTATTGTCTATGAAGCTGAAGATATCATAAGTAAGATAAAACATCATTATGATTCTCTTTTTAATTCTACTCCCAATGATAGAGTGGATTTGAATGTGGATTGGGAAGTTCCTAAGCTTTTTACTGAAAAATAAGAGGCCTTGATAAATGGGTCACAAAGGAAGAGATTGAGGATGTGGTGAAAATTTTAAACATTGACAAGGCCTCATGCCCAGATTATTCAAATGCAACCTTCTTTAAATCTTGTCGGGATGTGGTGTGTGGTGATATAGTGAAAGTTATTTGAGTTTTTTCAGTATTGGGAAGTCACTCAAAGAATGCAATAATACATTCATCACATTGATTCCTAAGAAACCAAGGGCTAACAATTAAAATATTTTAAATAATTTCCTTGTGCAAAATAATCTATAAGATTACCACCAAAATGTTGGATAATATATTGAAGTATATTCTTCCTAATATGATTGACAAGAACCAAATTGCTTTTATACATGGAAGAACAATAGGGGATGCAATTCGTCTGGATTGTGAGCTTTTTAGCGATTTCAACAATAGCCATGCCAAAATGTGTGTTAAGGTTGATTTGTTGAAATCCTATGATACTGTCAGATGAGATTATATTATTTTCATAATTTGAAAGATGGGGTGTTTGATTTGTTGGCTAGCTTGGATAGATGCATGCTTTAAATATGCATCATTTCATGTGTTGGTGTATGGGTCTCCAGTGAATACCTCTTATGATTCTAATGAAGTAAGACAAGGGGATACTATTTTCCACTATTTGTTTATCACTACTATGCAGGGGTTGACCTCTATTGTTAATTCTCGCATTCAAAAGGGCCATTTTCTACTTATCAGTGCTTTTTCTAAGATGGGTGCATGTATCACACATTATTTTTTTCGATGATCTCCTTTTGTTCTCTAAGGCACATGATGAAAATGCAGGCTCGATGAATTTCATACTTGAGACCTTTTGCATGGTGTCAGGACTCAAGCTCAATAATTTAAGAGCCAACTCTTCATTAGTAAAAATGCAAAGGAAGGGAACATTCAACATATTCTGAATATTGAGATTACTCTTTTGTCAGTTAGGTATCTAGGGATGCCCTTATTCAATTGGAGATTGAATAAGGGGATGTGATCCCCTATAATTGACAAAATCAAAAGTATATTAGATGTCTGGATGGGAGATTATTATCCTTTGTAGGGAGAGCAGAGTTGGTCGTATCTATCGTGTCAGCTTACCATATCTTTTGGTCTTTTACTTTTCCTCTACCCAATTTTGTTATTTTAATTATAGAGAAGCTTGATGGATTTTATCTAGAATGATAATGAAGCCAAGAAGCATTTTCACATAGTCTTTTGGGAGCATATATGCATGCCCGAGGAGGAGGGTGGGCTTGGTGTGAGAACAGTAGAAGATTGGTCAAAACAGGTGTTCTAAAGAATCTTTGGGATATTGGAAATGATAAGGAATCACTCTGGGTGAAGTGGTTACATGAGAAATATATTTAATATGATTCTATCTGGTCTATTGGGAGAAAAGCCAGCTCATTGTGGTTGTGGAGAAAGCTACTTGGGTACAGTTCAATGCTGTAAGACAGTGTAGACTTTGGTATTTGAGATGGAGGCAAGTTTCTCCTATGGAAAGATATATGGCTAAAAAACAAACAGATTCATATTAAAAGTGTTGACTCTCAGTTGGTATCCAAACTGGGGCAGGGAGAAAAAATGTAAGATTAATTGATGTATCCGAGATGGTAAATTGTGGTGCCCTAGATTCAAAGGCTCAGAGGTCATTCAAAGTATTTTGGACTATTTCTCTAGTCCCATGAAAGAGGATGAATTTGTTTTGTTTAATGATAAAATTGTTGGGTTTTATGGCCTTAGAGTAGGCAGCGGAAACAAAAAATTTACTGGTCATTAACCCATAATAGGAGATTGCATCAACGACTATGTATTAGGAAGGATGGTTTTAGTGAGATATACCTGGTCATGGGGATTGCCCAGCAACAATACCTCACATCCATGTGCAGTCTTCAACGCCATGTCTTGGAATGTGCATGTGTAGCTCCTAGTCTTCTCCATGGACTCTGGCCTCCACCACAAACTGTGGCTGACATGTCCTCCTGAGTGACAGACATCTCCCGCCTCTACAGATAGTCCACACGGACCACCTAGAACTCCTGCCATTCTAGAAGAACTGGTAGGAAGGAGACAACCCTCCTATTGGTGTACTAGAAGAAACCTACTCTCCCGAACTCAGACTGCTTTTATGTAGTTGTCTTTCCCTTGTTGTGCCTTCCTAGTCGGGTAGCACTTGCTCGGGCTCTCTCAGTTACTAGAACCAAAGAGGACAATAACTTTGCAGAGCAACTGATATTCTGAGTTGTGTGTTCTGAGAAAACCCCAGTACCCCTCTATTTATAGTAGAGGGCAGGGTTAGGGTTCCCAGTCTGTTCGGGAGTAGAAGGATCTGGAAATTCTACGAATAATTTGTACTGCAGTAGGCGAACCGATTGTTTCATAACTGAAATAGTCATTTGGCAAGGTTAGCTGATCGGTTCACTAGTAAATCATTCAGTTGGGAGTGTGAGCCGATTAGTTCCCCCAGTGAACTGGTCATTTCACTTCCCAAACTTTCCTCAATCATTTCCATTTAATGCAAAGATTAATCCTCATTCCAATCGAATTGAACAAGTGAAATGTGAAAGTTTTCCTCCAACCGGGCAAATCCTTATTTCCTCAGTTGGTAGTATTGTGAGCCACTCGATTCACAAATGAACCGATCAGTTGGCTCACACCAGCCGATCGGTTCACCTGGGTGAACTGGTCGGTTGGCAGTCCTGACATTGCCAATGTAGTCTCCAATCGACCTGACACTCTAACCAGCTAGTTCAACACTTGAACTTGATAGTTATGAGTCTAGTCAGTCAATTGTATGTTTAATTGAGTACCTAAACACTTTTAGTCTTAATCTAAACATCATTCATGGACAATCTCCTCTTCTAGGGGTATCCTATGTGTGTGACCCTGTAGGTTCCAATTTACGTTGGCAGTGAATGTTCATAACAGCTTATGACATCACAAGAAATGAGAGGAATCTAGTAACTCATCATTGCTACCCAAGTAACTTAAAAAGTTGGAGAACAACTTCAACCTACAATCTGTGATTAGTGTTACTGTGATCGTATAGTTCCTTTGTCACTGACATCCGCATTGAACTCGAGGCATGTAATGTCATCCTCTTCAACATTTAATCCATGTTCCTTGACCTAGAGCAGACTATCTGAGATGCATGTAAATTCACAAATCATATATTGAATCACATGAGTATGGCCATACAATTCTCAGTCTCTCTTATCAAGGGGCCCTGATGAACGGCCTATATCACACATCCAAAAGGAGCGGATTCAGAGTAGTTGAACTTTTAAAGAAATATCCCGACTCTCAGGCCCCCGCAACGATAAAGGGGGTCCGATGTAGTAATTGGGGTCGAACACAGGGACACGGTTGGCAGTGTTAAGCTCACAGAATCTAACACTCTTATACTCCAAAAAATATGGGTATATTTAAAGGTGTTCCCTAAGGAACGGTGGCTCACAAACTAAAGCTAAGATAAGTAAAAGAAAGGTAAGAAGAATGAATGAAAACAAAAATAAGATGAAACAAGGATATGGGAGGAAACTCGAGATGGGGTTCACCTACTAAGACCTCTCACCAACATGCAACATCATCTCTCTCTCTCACATACTCTTATTAAGACTACAAGCAATCATCAAAAGTGTCTTTTCCACTCTCTCTTGAGATGAGGATAGATCTAAGTCCAAGGGTAGTCTCTCTCATGAGATGACCACACATAAACTACGTAGCAAAACATATGGTTTAAAGCTTTCGCATTCCAACACTCTCGTTCATTCGTACTACTCCACAACACATGATAAAAGCGATATTAATCTCTTGAGATATCAACTATCAAACATCAAAAGATGGTAGCTAAGCATACAAGTGAAGCATTAAAACAAGTGTATGGAGATAATCTTGACAAGAGTATATATATTCAACAAAGAGAAACAATATACATGTTGTGAGAGCCTTAACAGCTACTCCCAACCCAAATTAAGGTGTTTAGCCGCTCATACTTGCAGACAGCATAACGGCATTACAGAAAGATGGATACATGAAGTCCACGAAATGAGGAGGGAAGTACAATAGAATGAAATGATAGATCTAGAGAGAAAAGAAATGTGATATGACATAGTACTTCTTTAGATTTGGATCTAACACGTAGATGGCGTGGACGATCTTCTTTTCTCAAAGAAGGAGTATTTAGTCTTCTCTCTCCTCATCTTCCACCTTTAGAGGTCCAAGACTGGTGGATGGGATGGAATGGGATGAGTCTAGGGTGCAGCAGTACTTTGTGGCCCTCAGGATCTGATCTATGATCTGATGATTTGATAAGATGGGTGGGTGTCCTATTTATAGACACATTCCACCGACTTAAGCCTAGTCTGCAGTCGTGATCTGCTCTTTATTCCTTCTTTCATCGCGACCGACTGAGTCACGGTCTGCCACTTGCTCGTGGTCTGGCAATGATCGAGGTCGAGGTCGATTCGTGCATTGCGTTGGAGAAGTTGAGGTCGAGGCCTTCTCACTCGGTCACAGTCTGCAAGGATCGCGGGCTTAGCAATGACCGCGGCCTCCATGCTAGTAGCGGTCTGGCTTGATCGTAGTCTACAGGGATAGCGATCCCATATGGATCACGACCTCCTTGCGATCACAGTATAGTAGTAACCGCAGCTTTAGTATGACCGTAGTCTGACTCCAATGTATGATGACCTCGATCTTAAAGCGGTTTAGAGACCTCGGTCGCGGTTGTTGAATGAGTGGATTGCGGTTGAGGTAACGACCGTGACTAGGGCTGTAAATGTACCTGAAATCGTGTAAGTGAGGTTCTAGTAAAAAGATGGTAAAATTTCAGGAAAAGCTAATAAAAGATATACTAAATGAGGTATAAAATATATACAAAAAGTACGTAAAATAAAGTGTTATCAACTCCCCCAAACTTAGAATCAAGCCTGTCCTCAAGCTAAGTGTAGGTTTGAGAACTCAGAGAGAGAAAGAGCAAATTTATGTGACAAAATTATAGAATATAACATTACTGAAATATCTCATTCTTGCATCAAGGTTGTTGTGGTATATTTTCTAACCTTTATGTCTCATTACTCCCTCTCAACTAGAGTTGCATAACTTCATTTTCTCACCATTGCCTTTAATTGTAAAAGGTTCCTCCTTCTCAACTTATCACCCCTTCCCCTTAGGTAATAACCATACCAATACAAGATCTTTTTTGAGGGGTACCTTTCACACCATTTCTTTATTTTCAATTGTCCCTACGCTAATGTGTTCGGGTAGGCTTAAGGCTTCAAGTGTTTTCCTCTTCCCTCTAAACTCCTCACTCACAACTATCGTAAGGACACGTCTTATTGCAAGAATTAGATAGAACAGTATTTCTATATATATATAGGTTGCTCATTTATTTCTCTCTAGGAGGGAAAAAGTACTATAATTTGAAATTTTAGCAGGAGAGGAGGCTAGATTCTGAATTTTAAAATGTAGTTTTTGCAAAAAAAATTGAAAATTTTTGAGAATTTTAGAGAGGTAAAAAGATGGTAAATGTACCTCTCTAGCCCGTTTATGACCCATCCCCCAAACTTATCCTACACCACATCTCAGGGTGTCAAACTTTGAGTGAGATGTATAAATGGGCTTTCTTTATTCATTCCTGTTGTTGGTGGAGGCCTATTCAGACTCGAGAAGTATGCTTGTGTATACTCCTCGTAGTGTGTGATACTGTTTGTACTACATGTCCTCCACTTTAACGTCAATACTAGCTAGGGCCACCATCCATGCTAGACAGAAGAAGTCATAGTCATTTGATAGGGGCGCCTGCTGGGGGCTCCTATAACAGAACTGCATCTTTTTGAAGTCTTTGCCTATTGTATGCTTGTACCCTTTGCCATGGCTTTTTATCATGTCAACAATCGCCTCGGCGCATGTGTTGGCCTTTTCTTCTATGGGAGTCTTTGTTGTCGTCATGTTAGTCTTTTTATTAAGTGTGAAGGTTGCGTCTGAGCTGTTGTAGAGGACTGTAGTCCTTTTAATGATATTGATGACCAGTAGGGTCCAATGATTGTCGTGAAGAATTGGTAGAAAAATATAGTCTGGTAGGGATGTCGCCAGGCATTGTTGCAGGCGCTCCTTTTCTCCTGATCATTTTTCTTTCAGGATGTCATCTACCAGTAGAAAGTATGCCATGTAAGCATTTGGCATGGTGTCACCTAGTAGCGCCTGGTAAGCTGACATCATGCTTACTGAAAGATATCCTCCTATTTTCAGCATTTCTCGGAGGTCATATTTTAGCACGCATATGCTATCTCTTTCGAAGATGACATCTTCTGACGAATCATCTTCTTTCAAGGTCCTCATTATGATATTTAGCTCTTCGAAATACAGGCTAAGGCAGATCCATCTGTCTAAGACCTTGAATGAAGATGTGACTTCTCCTGTCAGCCTATCCGGCTTTACATCGACCGGGTCTTCTTCTTCAACCTCTTCCTCCTGAGGTTGTTCTTTTGAAGGTTGTTCTTCTAGTATTTCTACTACTGGAGGTTGTTCTAGCTCGTTTACTGATGTGTGATTTACAACTTCTCCAGTGCTTTGATTCCAACCTTCTTTCCAAGCCGCAGCCCTGGCTGGATCCTTCGGATCCACCCATATGGTCTTAAGTTATTCCCTCTAGGTCACCTTTTTAGGTAGAGGGATATCCTTGTGAAGCCTCCGGGGTACATCTTCTGAAGGCATCGTCGGGTCATTGAAGAATTGACAATCGTAGATGACCTCCATAGCATACACACCCCGTAGTCCATGCAGGTCTTCATTGTCTAGATCTTCCAAGGGGATGCCCTTGTTGATGGCTTCCATCATCCACAACACTATGAAGGCACAATCCCCCGAACTAGCCTCTTCTTGAGGGACTTTCTTATTGATGGAGAAGAACTTCTAGAATCCCTGAAATTTGTCATATGCATCTTTGATTGCTCATTGCAGACGCAGTGGTATCTTTAGGGCATCTCTGGCGTCCTTCCTTTTGTAGATTAGTGAAGTGTTGTCCAATTCGGCTGTGCATCAATTGAGCACTGTCGTCTTCCACTCATACAGGTCCACGACTATCAGTGCCCAATGCTTTACATTCCTTATCGACAGCACTACATATCTTGTTTCCTTTCTTCGAACTACTACCTTCAGTTCGGCAACATCTGCTTCCTTGTAGTCTTCTTTGTAGATGAGGCTAGCTAGACATGTCATCCCATTGAAGATTGGCTACGTTTTGTCTGGGTGTAGAAATTCTTCCAGGAGGGAAGCGCAGAGCACCTTGAATAGCTTTTTGTGTACTCGCGCCTTTTTCAAGAAGATCCACCGGAAGTGATCTCTAGTTAGACGTCTACCCTTGTTTTTATATAGTATGTCTGACCCAGGTAGATCGTCGCTCAGGATGTCTGCCAAGATGTGGACGTCTCTGCATGTGATCCTCAATACTGTAGACATGTCCATCTCTTTTATTGTGCATGGTAGGGGAGGAGCTACTCCCAACATTTATGTTCTAGCTGGCGCACTCCTTTCCCTGGCGGGCTCATTCACGAAGAAGGTTGATAGGCTGCCATCCTCATCATCAGACGTTCCTTCATGTGCAAAATGTGTTGAGGTTTCATTAATATTTGGCATAGTTGTGGCCATCTGTTCAGCTTCTTTGACTGACGGTTGTATTGTGGCCACTTGTTCTGCTACTTCTTAGGAAGCTTCTGCGACCACATTGTCTCTGATATTGCTCTCCTCAGGAGTTTGGCCCAGCTTGGCGGCCACTAGCATTGCTATAGTTGCCTCCATCTTTCCATCATAGAGTTATTCGTTATGTTCATGGTGTCTTTGGAATAGAAGGAAATCGTTGCTCTCTTTGAGACCGCCGCCCAACTCAGCTAGCATCTTATCGAGCTCCGCGGCCCCTGTCGCACTGAAATCTGCGGCGACTTCTTCTTAATGAGCTATGGCAAGTTGTTCTTCTTGCGTCATCTTATTTGTAGACAGCATTGATTGTTGTTCTGCTTGTCTACCACTACCTTCATTAGATTCATCTTGCCCTTCTTCAGGGTTGCTATTGAGATCGAGCTCCCTTGACAATGTTGTGGTTTTCGTTGCGTGTTTGTCGTTGGGGGAGCTTGATCATTGTGGGGGCTCGTCTTTCTTTTGCTCAGCTATCGGTGTTGTCTTCACATTGACACTCTCTTCTTTTGGCACTTCTGCTCCCGTGCTGGTCCCTCCCGCGTTGTCATCGTCGTTATCGTCGTGGCTGGAGGGCTCGATGTGGAGTGTGTCGGGCTTGTTGAGCGCTTTGCCTTCTTTTTCTTCTGTTGGCTCTCGATTTCTTCATGTTCCTTTTCAAGTTTCCAGCGGTCCTCTTTGAGGCATTGGTGTTCTTCCTTGATGTTGTCCATCGCTGCATCATAGGTACGACACATATACTCATTATTGGCTCGGATGACGTGCCTCTCCTTCTTCAAATCCTCCATTCTATCCTTCATTTCCTTTAGCACTCCCATCATTATCCATTGGTTACTTATAGCTTCTTGGATGAGGTCAGGGAATACTCAAGTTATTTCGTTGAGGACATGTACATGTGTTGTTAGCATAGATAAAGAAGAATAAATAGTTGTATTTATTGTAGTGGTTTGATGCATGTGTTCCCACATGGCATCAAACCTTGTACCTAATACACCCCTAAAGGAGGGTGTATGTTGTTATTTTTGGTGCAGCTGGTACTCCATGTGCATCGTTGACGTGCTTGGCATGGTCGGTTGTAGAGGTGGTGGTGGTGGACCATGTTCTTTCTCCTGCTACTTGTGCTGTGGATCCATGTCGGCTCCACGGACTTCTAGTTCTGATGCAGTTTTGGAGCCTTGTCCTTCTAGCTCAGCTTCCAGTTCTTCGTCGAGCTATAGGTGGGATACTATGCCTTCCTCTTTCTCCACCTCTGGCTCCATTGTAGTTTCTTCCTCATGTGGCTCTACAGGTGTGGGTTCTTCATTCGTCACTATTTCTTTTATAAGTGGAGCCATGGGGGTTGGTGGTTCTGTGGCTTTTGTCCTTGTGGCTGGCGAGGCTGACATATCTAGTATTTTCTTCTTCTTTTGCATTGTCAATTTCTTTCGCTGCTATGTGCCCTTCTTCTCTTTTATTTCAGCTTGGGCACTGTTCTCCCCCACTGTTGTTTCTGGTTCAGTTTCGGCTCGCAGTGCCCCTGAGCACATCTTTTTAATGTCGTCTTGGGTCGGCCGCAGTTTGTGGGCTTCGTAAAATGTTGTCTTTGGAAGAGGGAGGAGCCTCTTTGAGCCGCTCTACTTGAAGTACAGTTTCTCCCTCTTCTGTGCCAGAATACCTGTGTTGATGAGAGACTTGATATCTATCCTCAGTTGTCCCTCCATCTCCTTATACTTTAGGACCTCTCCTGCATCCATCAAGTATTCAGCGATCTTCGTTATCTAACTGCCCATGCAGTATGCAGAGTTCCTTTTTTCTTTTCCTCCTACTACCGTAGATAAATGTTCAATTAATATCTTTTTTATATTTACTGGATTTCTATTTATCATCGACCAAATTAGGAACAGACCCCCCTTGCTTACTATTCCAGTCTCGTGCCTCGTATAAATGGTGTAAGCTATAATTTTCTAGATCGTGTGAATGAAGCACGAGGTGATCAGGGAGGCTTTTGAGTTCTTTGAGTTGTGTTCTTCTTCTCCGGTCAACTCTTCCCACAGCTGGTGGCTATCGTAGGTGATTTATTCCTTCTCACTTGGGGTGGCAGAGAAGGCTTTTGCTTCTTACTCTGTCTTCGTAAATATCTTATTTAGCATTGCCTCCGTGATCATGTAAGACTCACCTCCTAGCCTTACTTGTAGTTTATAATCTTTGTCGCCCACCTTCCTTGTCTCACTACTTGTGGGGACTTAATTTAGTGAAGACATGAATTCCGCAGTTAACTTCTTGTAGGACTTCACCTCAGATGTGCATAAGGTGCATAAATTTGCACCTTCTAGGAATTTGACTACCCTGTCATAGATTCTCATCTTCTTGAAATCCTTTACGTCTAGGTGCCGAGTTGGACTAAAATCCTTGTTTTGGTACATCCAGTCATAGGTAGACTGGTGTACGGGGTTTCTCGGCATGAATGGTGGTTTTTCGGCCTCCAACTCTACTGGTATCTCTCCTGTGACTTCTCTCTCCTTGTTAGTTTTAACTATCTCCTCCTTTCTTTATTTCTCTATTACTATTTGGTTTGCCTTCTTGCTGCCCTTGGTTTTCTTGGGTGCAGCTTTCCTTTTCTTCCCCTGTACTTGGGTCTCTGATTCTCCTGGCTGGTATTTGGAGGTCTCTATTTGCTCGGTTTGTTCTATTTCTTGTGGTGAGTCCTCTGGTGTCAGGTGACCCAGGATTCTTTGATATTGTTCAAGTTTTAGCTGCAACTCGACCCGCTTGGCCACTGGCAGAGAAGTGTTCTTCTTTAGTGTTGTTGTCAGGCTCTCCACTATTTTCTTTGCCTCTTTCAAGGATGTTGCCTTCCTGTAGATGGGGTCACTGGTTGCTGGAGAAGACATTCTACAGAGTTTTAATAATGAATTAGTTTATAATTGATTTAATAGTGATTAGTCTTCTTGCAATTATCTAGAGAAGTCATTCTACAAAGTTTTAATAATGAATTATTAAGTTCAAGTATATATAAAGGGACCGAACCCGCAGTCTCGTTAGTGATTCAAGAGACACCGCGGTCGTGGTCACGGCAAATTGAGAAGGAGATCGCGGTCAAGATTGAGGTCGCGGTCACGGTCGGGATCGCAGTCACGGTCTTATTCTGTGTATCGAGCAGGTTACGGTCGAGGGGACCGTGACTTCAAGCAACAATCTTCAACACCGTGACCTGTGGTGTGAACCCAAAGTTTAAAGTGTTGAGGGAACACTGTGACCAGGTTAAGATCGATGAACACATCACGGTCGCGGTTGCAGCTAAAGCAGACCATGACTCGCGGTCTACCTGGTCCAATGGTTCCACTTCCTTTCTTTGAATGTCGATTGGTGTTGGAAGTTGATCATTCTTGATTGACGACGTGCTCGTCGGCGGTCAGTTGCGCTAGTTATTGCATTTTTAGGTTTTTAATTAATGTTTGCAAACGCCGCCAAAGGGCGGGTTGGATTCTTTTCCGGTGAGAACAACCGTCGGCGGTGTGATGAATGGCGGGCAATCCAAATGAATCGGAGAATGGGTAGGGCATGAGGCAAAACCGGTATTGATAAGGTGGTGGTGGAGAGTCAAGGAAACAATGGTAAGAAGGGTAAAAATAGGGTTTGTCCATTACCTTACTTATCGAACGAGACATAGAAAATAGAGAATGCCGATGCGGCATAGAGTCTGCTGCAGCGGAAGATTGTCGGTCGCGGTTGAGTGATTCTTTGGAGATGTAGGGTTTAGCTCAAGTTCGAGAAAGCAAGAAGTGAAAAAGTCTGCGAAATAGGGGTTTTAGAATATATATAGTGGAGTGACTGTGACCCGTTGATCACAGATAAAGAAGGAGTGACCACGATTGTGGTGTACTTGAAAATGATCGTGATCGCGGTCTCTTATACCAAAGTAAACATCAGGTCACGGCCGAGGTCATTAAACATTGGTACCGCGGGTCACGGTCTGCTCAAAGCGAGGTGAACACCGCGACCGTGGTCAGAGTACTTGACCAAAACAAAGCTTGTTTCTTCAATCCATTCATCTTTTTAAAGGGGAATAGATATGTACAAAACTTAAAAAGGGAAGGAAACTTAATCAAACTAGAAGGTAGATAAAACAAAAGCTTAAATAAATAGCAAAAACTTGGGTTGCCTTGCAAAAAGCGCTTGTTTTAAAGTCTCTATCTCGACTTCATAATCATTCATTCCTTAGGTTTCTTAGCTGGATGTGACAACTCATTCCTTTCATTGGGTGACTGATTTGGTTCCTCCAAATTGATTTCAGATCTTCGGACAAAAGCTTCATCTTCGTAAAATCTTTTTACTCTATGGCCATTAACCTTGAAAGTTCCTATTTTCTCCCCTTGAATCTCCATCATTCCTGATGGGTAGATCTTCACCATAGAAAAGGGGACCGACCATCTCGTTCTGAGTTTTCATGGGAAAATCTGGATGCTCAAATTGAAGAGAAGCACTTTATCACCTTCACGGACATCTTTGTTCTTTAGGTGGGCATCATGCCACACCTAAGTCCTTTGTTTGTATATTTTTGCATTTTCATAAGCATGTAATCTCAGCTCTTCCAGTTCCTGCAGCTACAGGAATCTCTTCTGGCCTGCTTTCTCCAGGTCCATGTTCAAGAACTTGATCGCCCAAAGGGATTTATGCTTGAGCTCAAGCGGTAGATGGCAAGATTTACCATAGATCAGTATGTACGGTGTTGTTCCTATTGGTGTCTTATAAGCATTCTTGTAAGCCCAGAGAGTGTCATCTAGTTTCATAGACCAGTCTTTCCAAGTACAGCTCACCGTCTTTTCCAAAATTTGTTTTATATGCCTATTGGACACCTCCACTTGTCCCGAGGTTTGAGGACAATAGGGTGTAGTGACCTTGTGCCTCACCCCATACTTCTTTAATAGCGCCTCGAATTGTTTTTATCCAAAGTGTGATCCTCCATCGCTTATGATAGTGAGAGGCACTCCAAAGCGTAGGAAAATAGTCTTCTCAAATAGCTTGATCACCGATTTCGAATCACAAGTCTGAGTTGCTACCGCCTCGACCCACTTGGACACATAGTCAAATACTACTAGGATGTACTGGTATCCTTTTGATGATAGGAAAGGACCCATATAGTCAATTCCTCAAACATCAAATATCTCTACTTCTACCCATTCAGCTATAGGCATTTCACTTCTTTTACTGATATTTCTAGTGAGTTGGCATTCCTTACATGCCTTGAAAAAATATGTCACGTCCTTGAACAGGGTGGGCCAGTAGAACCCATATTGGAGCACTTTTACAGTAGTTCTTTCTCCATTGTGGTGTCCTCCATACGGCGAAGAGTGACATTCCTTCAGGATCGACGGAACTTCTTCCTCGGGTATACATCTTTGATACAAATTATCAGAACACCTTTTCAAATAGCAATGGATCATCCCAATAATAGTTCTTGACATCAGAGAAAAGCTTTTTCTTTTGGTTGTACATTATGTCAGGTGACAGCTGGCCGCAAGCCAGGTAGTTACAAATATCTGCAAACCATGATAGTCTATGTTCCTCTGATTGAGCCATCAGTAGTGCTTCATCATCTTAGTTATCGCTAACCAGCAATTGATTTTCCTTATTGACAATGATTCTGGATAAGTGGTCAGTCACCACATTCTCCCTTCCTTTCTTGTCTATTATTTCATGATCAAATTCCTGCAATAGCAGAGCCCATCTTAGCAGTCTTGGCTTGGTATCTTTCTTCTGCATGAGATAATGTATAGTGTCGTGGTCAGTATACACTTTCACCTTGGCCCCTATAAGGTATGACTAGAACTTATCAAACCCAAAAATGATTGCCAACATTTCCTTCTCAGTGGTGGTGTAGTTCACTTGTGCTTCGTCCAATGTGCGACTGGCGTAACAGATGACATGGTGCTTTTTGTCTTTCTTTTGTCCTAAGATTGCGCCTATGGCGTAATCACTAGAGTCACACATTATCTCAAATGGAAGCTCCCAATCTCAAGCTTGTAGGATAGGTGCATAAGTCAAATCCTCCTTTAGGGTCTCGAAAGCTTTTGAGCATTCATCATCGAATTCGAAGACTGCGTCTTTGATTAGCAAATTTGAAAGGGGCTTCAAGATTTTTGAGAAATCCTTGATGAACCTCCTATAGTATCCAGCATGGCCTAGAAAACTTCTTACCCCAATCACGGACTTTGGTGGTGAGAGTTTAGAGATGGCTTCGATCTTGCTTAGATCCACTTCAATGCCCTTCTTGGAAATTTTGTGTCCTAGGACAATACCGCTCTGAACCATAAAGTGGCACTTTTCCCAGTTTAGGATCAAGTGTTTCTCCTCACAACTCTATAGTACTAAGGATAAATTTCTTAGGCAAGCATCAAAGTCTATCCTATAAACTGAGAAGTCATCCATAAACACCTCAACTATATCTTCTAAGAAGTCTGAGAACATAGAGATCATGCAACGTTGGAAAGTTGCAGGAGCATTGCACAAGCCAAAAGGTATTCTTCTAAAGGTGTGCATGCCATAGATGCACATAAATGTCATTTTCTCTTAATCATCAGGGTGGATCGGAACTTGATAAAATCCAGAATATCCATCCAAGAAACAAAAATAGTCATGGTGGGCAAGTCTTTCCAAGACTTGGTCAATGAATGGTAGGGGAAATGGTCTTTCTTCATGGCCGAATTCAGTTTTCTGTAATTAATGCACATCCTCCAGCCCGTAACAATTCTTGTGGCTACTTCGTCACCATTATCTCCTTTCACTACAGTCATCCCCCCTTTCTTAGGCACTACATGAATGTGGCTTACCCAGCTGTTGTTGCTTATCGGGTATATAATCCATGCATCCCTTAGTTTCAATATTTCCTTCTTGACTACTTCTTTTAGCATCTGGTTCAATTTTCTTTGAGGTTGAACCAGTGGCTTCGTAGATTCTTCTAAATTTATCATGTGCATGCAAAGGGCTGGGTTAAGTCCCTTGATGTCTTCGACAGAGTATCTGATCGCCTTCTTGTGCTTCGTCAACTTTTTTAGGAGTCTCCCCCTCTGTTCTTCCATTAGGTTTACGTTGATGATTATGGGATTCCTTCCTTCATTGTCTAGGAATTCATAATTCAGTCCTTTGGGGAGTGGTTTTAGTTCTGGCTTCGACTTGGGGGCCTCTTGATCTTCGCTCGACTGTTTCAAAGAAGCATATTTTACAGTCTCAATTACTTCTTTGTCATCACTGAGATTTTCTTCACCTCGGTTAAGATAATCTAGAATTTCAACCACTTTTGGGTCTTCTGCCAGAGGATCTGGGTTGTTCATGGCCCTCATTAGGGGGTCTACTATGGCCTTTTCCTCTTGAACTTCCTCGCAGTATTGGTTATAGATGTCCATGAAGTAGACCGGTTTGAAAAGAGATGGACCCTTCATGGCTTCCTTTACCTTGAAGTCTATGTGATCGTTTCCAACCTGGAGAGTTATGATGCCTTCAGCGACATCTATCAAAGATCTTCCAGTTGCCAAGAATGGTCATCCGAATATCATATGACACTTTGGGTCCTCGACAGTGTCTATCACAATAATGTCGCAAGGGATGAAGAATCGTCCCACACGAATAGTGATGTCTTCTACTATACTGACGGGTCTCTTGAATGTGTGATATGCCAGTTCAATCCTCATGTTTATCTTGACCATGTCAGTCAGTCCCAGTCTTTGAGCTAAACTCAGGGGCAAGAGGCTAATTCTCACTCCCAAGTCTGCTACACCTTTCCTTTCAAGGTTGTCCCCAACACAAAATGGGATGTTAAAAGCTCTGGGATCTTTCATCTTAATTGGCAATTCAGCTTGTACAAAGGCACTAGACATGTTTTCTAGATGCACTATCTCAACATGATTTCCCTTTCTCCTCTTTGTGATGAGATCTTTGAAAAACTTTGCATATGTGGGCATTTCTTCTAAGGCATCAAGAAATGGAACATCTATGTGCAATTTCTTTACTGCTTCCATAAATTTTTATTATCTTTTCTTTAGGTGTGCCTTGATGGGATTGTATGGGAATGGGACCCTGGGTGCATATGGATTTTTCTTCATGAAGATTTCATCAAAAGTTGCTGGATACCTTACTTCTCCACTTTTCTTTCTACTTTCAACAGCTTTTCCTTTATCAGAAGACTTCTCATAAGAGCCTTCCTTGTCATGTTGTGGTTCCTCATCTTTTCCTTCTTTGTTGTCGTCCCTAGTTCTAGAGTTGATCAGTGTCCTCCCGGATCGGAGGGTAGCCATTTTTGCAGTCTCTGTATTCGATGAAATTTTTCCCAAGGGATTCTTTACTAACTCTGCCAACTGTGCGAGTTTTTGGTCAATTTGGTGTTGGTGTGTCTGCATATCTGCCATCTGAACTTGCATGGTTGTCAATATGCAAGAATTATCTAGAGAACTCTGGGCTAGTTGATCGTTCACTGTTGCTTTCCTCTTATCAAAATTGAAAATTTGGGTGACTAAGTCTTATTGGCTGTTATCCTTTCCTTGTCCTGATCCTTGGCCTTGGCCTTGGTTTGGTCCTTGACTCAGTCCTACTCCTTGACGATTCTAATTCTTACTTTGCCCTGAGTAGTTGTTCTTGTTGGTTTGATAATTGGTTGTCTGAGTATATTGAGTTTATCTGCTTCTCTTTTTGAAACCTGGTGGTGACTTTTGTGAGTTGTTCAGTTAGTGAAAATTCTCAGCTGCATCCTTGTTTCCGTAGCTGAAACCAGGGTGGTCTGGCCTCTTGAAGTTGGCATAGGAAATGTTTTGCATTTCTTCTTTACTTTCACTTTCATCACTTTCCTCTGACTTTGTGTAGATACAATTATCAACCCCATGTCTCCTTCTCCACAGATGACACACTTCATGACCTTCTCAATATGTTTCTTTCCCTTAACTCCAGTATCTTTCAGTTGTTTTACATCAGTTGCTATTTTCTGAATTTGGGCCGTTATGGTTTCTAAAGCCTTGGCTTCCATAGATGGTCCTTCAGCCCCTACTTTCCTCATTGGTCCTCTTTCATTCCTTTCATAGTCTACTCCTACTTGCAGCGTAGCCATTGTTCTATTATCTTCATGGTTCTTGTCGCGCCCCAATCTCACATTAACCACAAATCACAAGATTAGGACGCAACAGGATGGGATTTACACGTAAGCCAACCACTCTTTACTTTTATAACATTTTAAAGACATTAATAGGGTAATCTGATTTATACGGTAAAATGAAACTAAACAAACTGCGGAAACATCTTTATTAAACTGTCTAACAAAATAATCAGAGTCTACAGCATATTACATTGTCCGACATTAAACAAAGCATAACAGGTAATTTACATCTTTATACACATTCTCTCCCTCACTCACACCTTGTCCCAAAGATCGAGGGGAAAGGACTAAGAGACCTCTAACTACTAACTACGAACCTTCTATCGACTAGGCGTAAGGATAAATCGATCCTTCTGATTTCCTGCTGCTGATGATAACCTGAAAATGTTTTGAGTAGAGGTATGAGCCTACTCGCTCAGTGAATAGCATTTCACTTAGCTATCACTAAACAACTCATCAGGGTTATAAACTGAAATTAAACATAAATGCAGAACTAACCAAGGTAGTTCTAATAACATAACAAATATACAGATAATAATCACCTTTTAAATCATCAACAAGTAATTCAGGCAGATAAACAGTTATATAAATTTACTGTGAACCTACATGCTTATTTATTCATTTTATTATTGTGCCCTAAATATATGCAGTGTACTCTGCATATAAATATCCGCAGCAAGTTCATGCTACGGTCCCACCGTACAAGACTTAGCGACACACCCGGGAAGTGCTAAGTCTGACTTCTCGTCCTGGTCTGCACAGGACCCAGGCTCTACGGCCTCAACGCACATCCACGTGTGCTGCACAACCACGTGTGCTCTCGACTCCTCCTTAAACCTGAGTACACCGGCGGAGAGTCACATGATTACCTTCGCGACACAAGCACGAATGGTGTTAGATAACCAAGTTTTCATTTGTTATCGCAGTGCCATCGTGACACAAGCATGATTGTTGTTAGACACTGCCTCTTTCTTTCCTCGTTTGTCCGCGACACAAGCACGGATGATGTTGCAACACGAGTTTCACCCCAAAGTTGCAGACCCGTCTAAGGGGTTCTACGGTGTTAGGGCATCTAGGTCTATTAACCAAATAACAATTAAACATATAAACAGGAATATCACATTTCATGCATATTGCGAAATCTGAATAACACATGAAGCAAATATATATATCCATTATCATTATTAAACATGATTCAGTATCATTTATCCAGTTTCAATGCTAAACATCTATTTTTAAATCAGTAAATACATTACAACTATAATACAGGAAATTTCATCATTTTTATTAAGCATATCATGTAGTTCAATTCTAATGAATCTAACATACTCTATTGTATGAAATACACTGTTTAGAAGTTATATCAATTGATACAGAAGCAATTAAATATTTAAATTGAGTTAAATATTGATTTCTAAATGAACTACTACTCACCCTTCTGGAACTCAGCCGACCAAACTGGAAACTCGGCCGATCGGCTGACAACTCGGCCGATCCACTCGCTACTCGGCCGATCCAAACCCTGATCGATTTCCTATAAAAGAAACTCGGCCGAATCTCACCCAATTCGGCCGATCAAAACGCTGATCGTCAATCCTAATAGAGAAACTCGGCCGAATCATTCGCAATTCGGCCGAACAACACACAGACAGGACATATACAAACGTCTAAGTTTATTATTGATTGATAAGTGGAACCCTACTTACCGCGATTTGGTTTGTCCGGATTCGTCCAGAGATGTGTCCAAATCCTGTTTCCGGGCGGATTTCTATTGTCTTCTTCCTTGGGTTTATACTGTTCACGGCCCTGTTGTTCATAGCAAACGTACGCCTAAGCCAGGTTGACGTTTGAGCTTCAATCAATTGCTAACTCGAACTAAAGGTTGCGGATTCACAGAGGGACCTTGAAATCAAAGTTCACCTGAAGCTTTCCCTGCTACTAGGCATGCCCTAGGCGGCTTCCCTGGCTGTGCGCAGTAGCTGCTGCTGCAAGAACTGGATGGGGCGTCGCCCCTTGCTGCTTAGGCACAGGTGGCGCAAATGGAGGCGATGTGCTGCGATTGCTTGCTCGGACTTCAAAGCCGAGGTCCATGACCGTGATTTGGAGCTTTGGCCACCCAAATTAGCTTCCTCCAAGCCACACATGGCAGTTGCAGCTTGCCGCTGGCCAAGCTGCTCGGCGGCTGGCGTCCAGCCAACAAGGGCACGGAGTGGTTGGGGGAAAGAAGTAGAGGAAGAAGAAAGAAGATGGCGATGTTGGTCGGAGCTTTGGAGCTCAAAATCGCCCTGCCCATCCTCCGCTACTGTTCTATCGGGCGCCGCTCCTCAAGCGGTTCCCCTGTTCTATCGGGAAGGAGAAGATAAAGGTCAGGTTCGCGGAAGGGCCGGAATGTAATTTACCCAGCAAAAACCGAAAATTACAACTAGGTCCCTAAGCACTCAAATGTCCATATCTTTTAACTCGGAAGTCGGTTTCGAGTGATTTTTCTTGCAACGGTTTAAGCTCGGGATTCTCTATAACCTCAAGGTGCACAACATGCTAAAAGGACTATTTCACTGGATCAAAGCTCTAAATACAACTATGATTGCTTGATTCAACTTAATGTACTAAATAACCAACATTGACATTATTAATAGCCTCAGGTGATTCAATCTTAGCTATTAATTCACATCTTAGCTTATCTTGATTATCCATGATGTTTAATTTGATTCTCAACACTAATTGAGGTGTTTTACGTAATTCGAGGCATTTATTAGTTAATCTTGGAGTGGATCATAACAACCTTTTCCCCTTAAAAGAATTTCGTCCCGAAATTCCTAAAAGAGAAAAGAAACGTGTTACTCATTTCTGACTCGTATTCCTACGTAGCTCCCTCTAGGTTAAGATTTCTCCACAAAACTATCACTAATGGTATCTCACAATTCGTGAGTTTCTTGATCCTCCGATCAACCATCTGTATAGGTCCCTTAACCTAGGACACATCTGATCTGATTCCAGATCGACCCACAAAACATTGTCTTTCCAGAACTGTTATAGCAGTATCTCACTTTATGGTAATTACCAAGAAATTATTATACTATTCATGCAAACAAACTAAAATTCTTAAATAAACAGAATGCATGTCTAATTGGTACTAAATTAAAATCATGCATTTTAACTGTTAAACATCATCACATCATATAATGAAAATTGATATCAAGATACTTGATTCATCGTACACCCTATCCTTAGGGTTTCATTTGCCTTGTTCATTCATCACATGCCAACACCCTACTCTTAGGGTTTCCATCATCTCATCTGTTTGATTGTAATTCAAATCACAATACGGTATCATTCTAGAACTGGCAGAACAGTATATTTCAAATCATTGTAATTAGTGAGTAATGTTTATATCATGCATGCAAACAGCTTAAAAATTCATAAATATTTCAAATTCAATCAATTTTGGCACATACATACTGAATTTCATGTAATTGAACATCTTATTACACCAATAAGTGTAATTTACTTCACTTATAAGAAACCATCTGTAATATTTGTCAATTATCTGAAATTTCTCGAAGTACGTGCATATTAACCAAATTCCTGGTTTATGCATCACATAACTCAATTAAGAGTTATTTACGTATCATATCACCAATACTTAATAGTACTTGAGAATTTCTAATGATATCTTAGAGAAATGTGCCAATATGTAAATGTCAGGTCACACATATTAACATAACAGGAAGCATGCAATTAGGTTTATTTACATATTTTAATGCTGTCTTGCTAGCTTGAAATCATGCATCTAATGATTTACCAAATCTGTGTTTTCTGGGTTCATACTCAAACCGTACCATCATCAGTTGTGTATTTCTAAACTCAATATGATATGATTGAAACTGGATTACCAGACAACCTATTTATTTTATCCATGTATATCTTAGTCAAGTCTCGAGACATCACAGGTCGACTTAATATGAAGAAAGTGAGCAGACTAAATTAATCTATCCACAGTCATTCATATCAAATCACAACCTCTAGGTGTCCTGGGTAATCTTACCACAAAATCCATTGTGATAAATTCCCATTCCCATTCAGGCATAGAAAAAGATTACAAGGTAGCTATAGATTTCTAGGGTTCAGCCTTAACCTACTGGTACACACTACTTCTAACCACGTACTCAGCTACATCCTTCTGCATATCTGACCATCCATTTCAACTTCTTGAGATTCATATACATCTTAGTGTTTTCCTGAAAGCATAGCATACATCAATACATACATTTTCATAGGAATCTTTTCTTTCAGCCTTTTCCCCTTAAAAGAATTTTACACTATCTCAAGATACACACAACATGTCATGTTAATACAACACCTCATCATCATAAAAACTTAAATTCTAGTCTCTTTTCCTCCTATCAGGTCATGCATAGTCTGGTTTAACTCACTATCACCCTATAGTAGTTCCTTGATCTGATTATAAGAAGTAGGCTTAACTTACATCTGTACAATCAAATCACTCTGTGTTATTACCCCTAAGTCTAAGTCCAACTCCCACATTTCTACTAATAGGTCTCTATTGAAACCTGTCATAGAGAATGCATTAGCTGTTGAACTTGATTTTCTGCTGAAAGCATCATTCGCCACATTCTCCTTACCAGGGTGATAATCTATTGTCACATCATAGAGATAGTGACACCATGTCTTAAAAACATGAACTACATCAACTATCTTTAGATCATATATCGGATAATACTCCGCTTTCTATGCTACTTTCTTATAATTACATTTTAGGTTTATGTTTTACTCTTTTCTCTAAGTTATTTCATGTTGTTCATGTACTGATCAGATTATCCACTTCAAAACCCTAGATCGCTATCAAAGCCAGTTTACTTTTCATAGAACATATCTCAAGATCTTATTTTACAGAGATACTAGCATTCAAGGTTTAATCACTAATGAGATCCCTTAAACTACTACAACTTTAATCATTCTAGGGTTTGATCCTTATTAATAACATAGCATTATTATGTGTAAATGTGATCGATCATATAGATCAATTTGAGTTGCTTGGGTCAATAGCATATTAACCCAACACTCAACTTTAATCATGTTAGCTGAAAATTCAATTTTCACAATAGTTTCTGTAATTCGTTTATTAAATGGCTAACAGAAGCTCCAAAAAATTCTGGAAATTTTATATGTTATTCCTAATGAAGTTTCAGACCTCCAGTAAAAATTTCAGATCATTTCAAGTTACCAATAATTAATTAAAAATCAAACAGTGCACTGCTATATTGCAGTCTGCAGCAGGTTCGGCTGAGTTACAAACTCGGCCGACACCCTTGCTGTAGAGGTCAAAAGTCATCCAAAAATTTCACCAATTTGAAAAAGTGTCTAAAATGGTGTTTCTCAAGCACAGTTAAAATTTGAGATCAATTGGATATACCAATAAAAAGATAAAATTCAATTACCACACTGCTATATCAATCTGAAAATGTGATCGGTCGAGTTTGAAACTCGGCCGATAAACAGGTCATAACATTCTTCAAAAATCCTGATATCTTCCAATGTTATTCACATTATATATACCCAAATCATATCCCAATTTTAGCCAAATCAAAGTTACACATAAAATACTAAAAATCATTTACTAAAACACTTTACTTGTCAAATTTGTATTTATGTATCATCAAAACCCTGTTTTGGGCCGATTAGGGTCTATGCTTCTCAAGCCCTAATTCTCGAGACAAAAGAACATTTAGACCTCTTATCGTAGCTAAAACATCCTAGTGTATATACATTCTCACTATATTACGGGTCTAAATCATCTAGAATCTATTCTTATTTTACTGTTAATAGGAGTCATTAGATCTCAGTAACGCATCCTGCCAGCCGGACCAGGCCGAACTTGTAGTCCTGAAGCCAAGAGCTACTTGAGATTAATCAACCCCTATTAATCTTAAACATGTGGAAAGAATATTCACTCAGAGCAAACTTATTTAAACAAAATTTCGGGTCTACTTTAATACAAAGAAAAAAACATTAAACAATTCACTTCATGTCATAACAATATAAAAGAATCATATTTGCTTTACAAACTGAACAATTTAATTTCATGCATATAAGAGCATTTCTAGTGATCTTTATATCAAATAAGCAAAATCAAGTAAGAGTTATGTCGCATCCTATATGTAATCTCTTGTTCCTATATAAATTTCTTATTTCATAACCCTAAGATTTCTAGGGTTTTTCTCTAGCCTATCCTTCCTCTGTATACCTGGCCAGGGCATCCAGAGAAGAACAGACAGAGTAGCTTGATACTGGTCAATCTAAGTATTCAGACACCTGGCCAGGGTATCTAAACACTCAGACCTTCCAGAGCTAAAACTCATCATTTATTATTCGCCTTACTTATAACTTTATCCTTTGACCTTAATGATTCTTAATGACTCAACTTAAGCTCATTACTTGATTCTCGTGACCACATCCTTTTCCTGCTATCTGCAATAATATAACAGAACACTTCCTGTTAGAAAATTACAGATAGAAGAAAGACACCTAAACCTTAATCCTATTGGTCTCTTATCGTCCCATGACCTTGAGTAACTATGTACTCAAACCAAAGCTCTGATACCAAAAATTGTCACGCCCCAATCTCACATTAACCACAAATCACAAGATTAGGACGCAACAGGATGGGATTTACACGTAAGCCAACCACTCTTTACTTTTATAACATTTTAAAGACATTAATAGGGTAATCTGATTTATACGGTAAAATGAAACTAAACAAACTGCGGAAACATCTTTATTAAACTGTCTAACAAAATAATCAGAGTCTACAGCATATTACATTGTCCGACATTAAACAAAGCATAACAGGTAATTTACATCTTTATACACATTCTCTCCCTCACTCACACCTTGTCCCAAAGATCGAGGGGAAAGGACTAAGAGACCTCTAACTACTAACTACGAACCTTCTATCGACTAGGCGTAAGGATAAATCGATCCTTCTGATTTCCTGCTGCTGATGATAACCTGAAAATGTTTTGAGTAGAGGTATGAGCCTACTCGCTCAGTGAATAGCATTTCACTTAGCTATCACTAAACAACTCATCAGGGTTATAAACTGAAATTAAACATAAATGCATAACTAACCAAGGCAGTTCTAATAACATAACAAATATACAGATAATAATCACCTTTTAAATCATCAACAAGTAATTCAGGCAGATAAACAGTTATATAAATTTACTGTGAACCTACATGCTTATTTATTCATTTTATTATTATGCCCTAAATATATGCAGTGTACTCTGCATATAAAGATCCGCAGCAAGTTCATGCTACGGTCCCACCGTACAAGACTTAGCGACACACCCGGGAAGTGTTAAGTCTGACTTCTCGTCCTGGTCTGCACAGGACCCAGGCTCTACGGCCTCAACGCACATCCACGTGTGCTGCACAACCACGTGTGCTCTCGACTCCTCCTTAAACCTGAGTACACCGGCGGAGAGTCACAGGGTTACCTTCGCGACACAAGCACGAATGGTGTTAGATAACCAAGTTTTCATTTGTTATCGCAGTGCCATCGTGACACAAGCACGATTGTTGTTAGACACTGCCTCTTTCTTTCCTCGTTTGTCCGCGACACAAGCACGGATGATGTTGCAACACGAGTTTCACCCCAAAGTTGCAGACCCGTCTAAGGGGTTCTACGGTGTTAGGGCATCTAGGTCTATTAACCAAATAACAATTAAACATATAAACAGGAATATCACATTTCATGCATATTGCGAAATCTGAATAACACATGAAGCAAATATATATATCCATTATCATTATTAAACATGATTCAGTATCATTTATCCAGTTTCAATGCTAAACATCTATTTTTAAATCAGTAAATACATTACAACTATAATACAGGAAATTTCATCATTTTTATTAAGCATATCATGTAGTTCAATTCTAATGAATCTAACATACTCTATTGTATGAACTACACTATTTAGAAGTTATATCAATTGATACAGAAGCAATTAAATATTTAAATTGAGTTAAATATTGATTTCTAAATGAACTACTACTCACCCTTCTGGAACTCGGCCGACCAAACTGGAAACTCGGCCGATCGGCTGACAACTCGGCCGATCCACCCGCTACTCGGCCGATCCAAACCCTGATCGATTTCCTATAAAAGAAACTCGGCCGAATCTCACCCAATTCGGCCGATCAAAACGCTGATCGTCAATCCTAATAGAGAAACTCGGCCGAATCATTCGCAATTCGGCCGAACAACACACAGACAGGACATATACAAACGTCTAAGTTTATTATTGATTGATAAGTGGAACCCTACTTACCGCGATTTGGTTTGTCCGGATTCGTCCAGAGATGTGTCCAAATCCTGTTTCCGGGCGGATTTCTATTGTCTTCTTCCTTGGGTTTATACTGTTCATGGCCCTGTTGTTCATAGCAAACGTACGCCTAAGCCAGGTTGACGTTTGAGCTTCAATCAATTGCTAACTCGAACTAAAGGTTGCGGATTCACAGAGGGACCTTGAAATCAAAGTTCACCTGAAGCTTTCCCTACTACTAGGCATGCCCTAGGCGGCTTCCCTGGCTGTGCGCAGCAGATGCTGCTACAAGAACTGGATGGGGCGTCGCCCCTTGCTGCTTAGGCGCAGGTGGCGCAAATGGAGGCGATGTGCTGCGATTGCTTGCTCGGACTTCAAAGCCGAGGTCCATGGCCGTGATTTGGAGCTTTGGCCGCCCAAATTAGCTTCCTCCAAGCCACGCACGGCAGTTGCAGCTTGCCGCTGGCCAAGCTGCTCGGCGGCTGGCGTCCAGCCAACAAGGGCACGGAGTGGTTGGGAGAAAGAAGTAGAGGAAGAAGAAAGAAGATGGCGCTGTTGGTCGGAGCTTTGGAGCTCGAAATCGCCCTGCCCGTCCTCTGCTACTGTTCTATCGGGCGCCGCTCCTCAAGCGGTTCCCCTGTTCTATCGGGAAGGAGAAGATAAAGGTCAGGTTCGCGGAGGGGCCGGAATGTAATTTACCCAGCAAAAACCGAAAATTACAACTAGGTCCCTAAGCACTCAAATGTCCATATCTTTTAACTCGGAAGTCGGTTTCGAGTGATTTTTCTTGCAACGGTTTAAGCTCGGGATTCTCTATAACCTCAAGGTGCACAACATGCTAAAAGGACTATTTCACTGGATCAAAGCTCTAAATACAACTGTGATTGCTTGATTCAACTTAATGTACTAAATAACCAACATTGACATTATTAATAGCCTCAGGTGATTCGATCTTAGCTATTAATTCACATCTTAGCTTATCTTGATTATCCATGATGTTTAATTTGATTCTCAACACTAATTGAGGTGTTTTACGTAATTCGAGGTATTTATTAGTTAATCTTGGAGTGGGTCATAACAGTTCTGCTTGGCTTCTTCTCGAGGAAATCACTGCCAACGACTGCATTCAACGAAGTCCTCTCCGTATGAGTTAGCCCATTATAGAAAGTGGTCACGAGGAACCCCTTACGATAATTGTGGTGTGGGCAGTCCCTAAGGTATTCCTGAAAAATGCTCCCATGCTTCGTGCAAGTTCTCTCCCGACTTATGTGCAAAAGAGGTAATCTTCTTCATGTTGTGGATTGTCCTATCTGTAGGATAAAACTTTATAACAAAAGAATCTGCTAGGGGTCTCCACCCATTTATAGATTGGTGATGGAGATTTAGATACCAAGAGAGAGCCTTGTCTTCCAAAGAGAAGTTAAAACCTTTGCAGTATATCACCTCTTACGGGACTCCCCTCATCTTGATAGTATCACATATATTTTTAAAAGCATCTAGATGACGGTACAAGTTTTCTCTTGAGTTCTCGTGAAAAGGTTTGTTCTGGATCATAGATATGATAGCTGGTTTTAGCTCGAAATTTGCTACATTGAAGTTTGGTATGATGATCAGACACCTAGACTCATTGGCCCTTGTTGCTGCCAACTCACGAAGACTCTTCCCTTCTTCGTCATCCTCACTGTCGCTATCCCGACCATCACACTCCCGTTCATTGTCATGATGGTTGCGGTGATGCCTTCTTCGACGCCTGTGGTGTCGTTCCTCATCTCGTCGGTCTTCTTTGCGATGATCGTCTTCACAAAGATCTTCATCCCTATTGTCCTCTTCATGTTGATGATCGTCATTGTAACGTTTGTCTTTGTCTTCATCTGAGCCTGGTGGTGGTGGGTTATGTTGATTCCTCACATCCCGCTCGTCCACAAAGAGAGTAACATCTGCATGAGGCAGCATAATATTTTGATATTAAGGAGCAAAGTTGGATGAGTCTGCTACTTCCTGGGTGCCTTAATAGACCACATAGTTGAGTTAGTAAACTGGACGTGTTAAAATGAATAATCCTACACAAACGCAGGGTAGCAGACTTAAAGTAACATTGCAGTCAAGCTTATTGCTAAACTTGAGGCATGGGAGTACAATGAGTGGACTCGAGTTCTTAACAGTGTCGTTTTGCCCCCTCCCCGGAAACGGTGCCAAAAAGTTGACCGGCTTGTATCACACATCCAAAAGGAGCGGATTCAGAGTAGTCAGACTTTTAAGGAAATATCTCGACTCTCAGGCCCCCGTAATGATAAATGGGGTCTGATGTAGTGATCGGTGTCGAACACATGGACAAGGTTGGTAGTGTAAATCTCACAGAATCTAACACTCTTATACTCCAGAAAATGCGGGTATATTTAAAGGTGTTCCCTAATGAACGGTGGCTCACAAACCAAAGCTAAGACAAGTAAAACAATGGTAAGAAGAATGAACAAAAACAGAAATAAGACGAAACAAGGATATGGGAGGAAACTCGGGTTGGGGTTCACCTACTAAGATCTCTCACCAACATGAAACATCATCTCTCTCTCTCGCTTACTCTTATCAAGACTACAAGCAACCATCAAAAGTGTCTTTTCCACTCTCTCTCGAGATGAGGATAGATCTAATTCCAAGGTTAGTCTCTCTCATGAGATGACCACACATAAACTATGTAGCATAACATATGGTTTAAAGCTTTAGCATTCCAACACTCTCGTGCATTCGTACTACTCCACAACACATGATAAAAGTGATATTACTGTCTCGAGATATCAACTATCAAACATCACAAGATGGTATCTAAGCATACAAGTGAAGCATTAAAACAAGTGTATGGAGATAATCTTGACAATAGTATATATATTCAACAAAGAGAGACAATATACATGTTGGGAGAGCCTTAGCGGCTACTCCCAACCCAAGTTAAGGTGTTTAGCCGCTCATACTTGTAGACAACATAACGGCGTTACAGAAAGATGGATACATGAAGTCCACAAAATGAGGAGGGAAGTACAGTGGAATGGAATGATAGATCTAGAGAGAGAAGAAACGTGATACGAAACGGTACTTCTTTAGATCTGGATCTAACACGTCAATGGTGCAGACGGTCTTCTTCTCTCAAAGAAGGAGTCTTCAGTCTTCTCTCTCCTCAGCTTCCACCTTTGGAGTTCCAAGACTGGTGGATGGGATGGAGTGGAATGAGTCTAGGGTGCAACATCACTTCGTGGCCCTCGAGATCTGATCTATGATCTGATGATTTGACAAGATGGGTGGGTGGCCTATTTATAGGCACATTCCACTGATTTAAGCCTAGACCGCGGTCGTGGTCTGGGTTGGCGGAGGTGTGAGACTGCACTCGCGGTCTACTCTTTATTCCTTCTTTCATCGTGGCCGACTAAGTCACAGTCTGCCACTTGCTCGTGGTCTGGCAATGATTGCAGTTGAGATTGATTTGTGTGTTGTATTGGAGAGGTCGAGATCAAGGCCTTCTCACTCAGTTGCGGTCTGCAAGGATCGCAGGCTTAGCAATGACCGCGACATCCATGCTGGTCACGGTCCGGCTTGATCGCAATCTGTAGGGATCGTGACCCCATATGGATCGCAGCCTCCTTGCGATCGTGGTTTAGCAGTAACCGGGGCTTTAGTATGACCACGGTCTGACTCCAATGTACGATGACCTCGATCTTAAAGCGGTTCAGAGACCTCAACTGCGGTTGTTGAATGAGTGGATCACGATTGAGGTAACGACCGTGACTTGGGCTGTAAATGTACCTGAAATCATGTAAGTGAGGTTCTAGTCAAAAAGATGGTAAATTTTTGGGAAAAGCTAATAAAAGATATACTAAATGAGGTATAAAATATATATGAAAAGTATGTAAGATAAAGTGTTATCACCTGGATATCATACTCCTTGTAGGAGGGACAAATCCCATATCTATCACTCATAGTCAAATCCCCATCTATCAAAGTCACCCAATCATCACCGTTATAACAAACCCATGTTTCAGGACTGTGTTTGATGATGTCAAAGTGTACCCAATCACATGTGATGAGTGCAGTGATTTAAGGTCTAAGAACCACAATCACCACCATCACTATGAGAGACGATTGTGATGGTATCCATGTATCACTCTCACGGTGGGTCTATCTGATATACTATTCTCTAACATATATTTGTGTGCTTGACTTGATATCATATATCATGACTAATGAGACTCTGTCATCAGTCAACACACACTCTAGTCTTATGTATTATTGTTATCTATTTTGCTTCCACAGTAATATCTGACTAGGTACATAACAAGAATGTATGTACTCTTATCATACATATGGTCTCATTGTTTAGGTCCTTAACCTAGAGACATATGTCATTGAGTCACATCATTCTTTAGACATCTATCATGTATGTGTCATCATCTCATGAGTGAGACAAACATAATAGACGAAATTACCTTTATCATTATCAAGTCAAGTATTATATGCCTCATTGAAATCATCATATGATTGGCTCTCTGGGCATACTATACCAACAGACTCCCACTTGCACTTAGAGACAATCACCCACGAATCATATTCCAAGTGATCTTAACATGTCCATCATGTTTTTGCTGCACAAGTGCTTTTATAGCGAGTAAGAAACATTTGCTTCAAGTTGGTATATTGCATGTTTCACATCCCCTCATTGTACGACAACTTGTATGAGATGGAAGTGACGTAGTATGCTATCTGAGATTCCTTTACCTAACCAGTAGCTCCATTGTTGTCACAATATTACTACTGAGTCACCAATGGTTGGAACCTCCCATAAGTTCATCCATATGAACTTCTAGATCCATATAGTATCCTTTACAGTGTTTGTAACACCAAGGTACCTGGCTTCTTATTGTAGATTTAATCAATTGTTTTATGTTGGAACATTTTCATCTAACAATTCTTATTCCAAGGTCAATCACATTTTTTTCGTTTCGAAAGCTTGCATCGGTGTAACTCTTTACACCCAACTCTTCCTTATTACCATAACTAAAGAACTAATCCTTTTAGTACTTCATAAGTACACAAATATGTCCTTCATGGTATTCCAATGACTCTTACTGGAGTTCGACAGATATCCATTCATCATGTCCATTACATACGAGATAATTGGATATTTATATCATCTTGTCATACAAGATAATGATTTCATATCTTCTTGTCATGTCCAATACATACAAGATGACGAGTTCGTATATTCTTTTCATGTCCAATACATACAAGATAATTAGTTCACATTTTCTTGTCATGTCCAATACATACAAGATAACGATATGAGTTCATACGTGATAGATCTAATTGTGAATGCATATGGCATCTATCCATGTGTTCCTTATTCTTCATAAGAATTGGGACACTTGGCTCTTGAGAGACTAACTCCATGGAACATGGACAAGTTTTCTCTCATCATGCTGAACCCTTTCAGCATCTTGCCAATGTATCTTCTCTTTCTTAGGACAAGAAGCCCTCTTGATCTATCTCTATAGATCTTTATTACTATCACATAGGATGCTTCTCTAAAAACCTTTTAGAATGCACTTCGTTCCCAGATTCTATAGTATAAGGATGATACTCCTCATCAATATGTGGAATATATATATATGCTCCCACTAAATTCTTATAATCACACATTACATCTTCATTCTGACTCAAGTCAAACTCTTTGACTATCTTGTCAAATTGAAGATCCAGTCCTGAGGTGCTTGCTTCAATCCAAAGATTGATCTATGCAGGTTTATAGACTTTATTTGCATTATTGGATTTATAAAACCTTTAGGTTGTATTACATACACATCCTGCACAATATTCCATTTAAGGAATGCAGTTTTAACATCCATATGTCAAATATCATAGTCATATTAAGCTACAATGGCAAGCATTTTCCTGATGGATTTATCCTTGGTAACTGCTAAAAAGATTTCATCATGTTCAACACTTTGAACTTGTTAGAAACGCTTTGCAATCAAATTACCCTCCATGTCAGTATTCTTCTGGAAGACCCAAAAGTACCCTATGGGTTTTACCCCTTCAGGTGGATCAACCAAAGTCATACTTTGTTGATGTACATGGAGTCCATCTTGGATTTCATGGCTTCAAGCCATATCTCAGTTTCTAGCTCGCATTAGCTTCTAGGTAGATTGTTGACTCATCATATGATCAACTCACCGCCTTCTTGTTTATAAGATATCATATATCATTCAAGCTCTAGGTGTGTTCTACCAGAATCATGAGTTATGTGTGTTACTTAAGGAACTTTGAGATTTCACAACATTTTGTGATTCTCTTTATTCCCAGTCGAAAGAATGTGCACAAAAGGAAATTTGAAGTTTTAGCTAGTAATCACACTCTGACTTATCAAGGTGTGATTCTTTCTTTCTGATACACTATCATTGTGTTTCAGGTGGAGTCCATCATGATATATTATCATGATCTTCCAGAAGGTTCTCAAACTCTTGGTTCATAGTATTTCCATATCGGTCATATCGAAATTTAATACTTATACCAAGTTTGTTATGTACTTCATTTATGATCTCCTTGAACACTTCAAGAGATTCATGTGTGTATATCACTAAATACAAACTATCATATCTACTGAGATCATCAGTAAATACATTGAAGTACTAGTGATTGCCTTTAGCATTTATTCTAAAAGGTCTATATACATCAATATGTATAATCCTTTATAGAATAATCGTCCTCCCACTACATCTAGTGAAGAACCTTTGTCATATTACACAATGAATGAGATTAGCATGTCTCTATTGGTTCAACAACCAAAAGAGTATAGATATCCATCATATGGATTCCAGAAACTCAATCCCATTTATGCGCTCTAGATGACATCACTATAGGCATTCAAGTTTGAGTTATCATGTCATTCATTACATGTGTCACACACATTTGTCTCTTTAACTATCAATTATAGTTAGTGAGACATAGGCATTGCCATCAAAGATCATATATTCAAAATGAAACATCAATCCATAACGCTCTTGCCCATACAAGATATATGATGATTTTATTGATGGCAGGTGTATAATAGCAATTCACTAATTTTATCATACTGTAACAATAATGGTAGCAACTCTTTCCCTATATAGTTTCTAGCTTATTTCTTCTTAGGTCCTGAAGTAGAGATATCTATCTCTATCATCTTCCTGAGATCCTCTATAAAGCAGTTATTTCCCTTTCCAATGTCAAACATGTGACAATGGTGGCACTTTCTTTCCTTATCTTTATAAGTGAAAAAGGACCTATTCCCTTTTACACTTACCCCTTCTCCATATCTTGAGTGATGAAGATTTGGACCTTAGCTTGGCTTCAGAACACTTCTTGACCTTGCTTTAGTCAATGGACTTTACTCTGCTGATCATTATCACAGATTTGTCCTTTCTTCGTTCATGCTTTGGCATCAATATGACAATCACTTCAGATAGTGGTTTGGCCAAGTTTCTCAACATTTGATAAACTGGCTATATGATTCACACAATGATTTGTAGAATCATATGTTTGATCAACTCTTGACCTATCATAGTTAATCTATATGCACAATCATATTGAGCATATGAGATTATACTTGATCTCCATCTATCTGGTTATACTCAAACATCGTTTTGCAGACATTATACCTTTCATGCTTTACATGATTCTTAAGATGTATAACCATCTCAAGAATGTCCATGCTTCAAGCTATTTATGCAACTCATAGTTCATATAGCACAGTGACGTGGTTTATTATCACACTAATAAATTCACTCAGGGTTGAAATCCCTAAGCTTTTACCAAAACCTTGTGCAATAATACCACCCACAAGCGGATGGGTCTTATCGCAGTATAGTTAAGGATCGAATCCCAAAGGACAACGTTTTTAAGAATCATTGCTAGTCTAATCTAGTTCAAGTAAGGCTAATATTTAAAATGATTGGTTGATTTGAGGTTAATTAAACTAAGTGCAGGAAAGTAAAGAGCAAAATTAAAGTTGATCTAGATTAATGATATGGAATCGCTGGGATGGTCCCGGGTTTCACCACCACTACACATGCAAACACATCCAAACATCAAACATCCAGGCAAGAACTAACTATCCAAATAGAACTGTTGGGAACCCTCCCTAAGGGATGTTTAGGTTTGTGTAAGCATCACCTTAGGCATCAGATGTCTCGTCGCCATCCAGATCATACACTTACGATTCCGAAGATACAAAATTTAACTAAAGTTGTGGCCCTCCCTGAGGGATGTTTAGGCACACAGAAGTGTCACCGTGGGCTAAATGGCTCATCCCCTCACGGATCATACACTTACAACCTCAAGGAATCTCTTTCTATTTCTAGTTAGGGAGTCAACCGTGCCAATTGACAAACAAGTAGGTGATTAATCTACAAGCAAACATCAATTATTAACAACGACGATACATATGTCCAACTAAAGCTGTGGCCCTCCCTAAGGGATGTTTAGGTCACAGAAGCATCACCGTAGGCTAGATGGCTCATCCTCTCACGGATCATACACTTACGACCTCAAGGAATCCCATTCTATTTCTAGTTTGGGAGTCAACCTCATTAATCGACATTCTACCCTACATATAGAAGTTCTCGCAACATAGGGAAGAATAAGATGAAAACAAGTCGGTAACCAATCTACAAACATTAACAATTAACAACGAAATGAAAAGTTATATACATTGCCATGGAATGTTTAATAAGAGAACATGCTTGCATGGGCAGCGGGGCTAGTCCCTGCACCCCAGTGAAAAGGAACTACTCGCTCATGATGTGAGACACAAGAAGAATAAGAGAGAGGGAAGGTTTTGCCATGAGCATGATGCAAACGATAGTCGCAGCTCGGTGAAGATGATGCGGTCTTCTACGTCTTATCAGAGTAGATCTGGACGAGGAGGAAGAACCACCAAGGCAGACCGGGCGGATCTTCTTCTCCACCTTCTTTCTTGTCTTGACGTCCTTGCTCGGTTCTGGAGCAGCAGGTGAAGTGGCAATGGCAGGGATGATCAGGATCAAACCTGTGCTCAGGCAGCCTGTCGGCATCCTGGGTCTGATGCCTAAATGAGGACCCTTGTGGCTCTATTTATAGGCACTGGTCAGGTCCTCACGTTTTTGGTGTGAGTGCTCTTCATACGGTTTGGAGCAAACAGTCTGCTTGAACGGTTTGGAAACCGAGAGGCTCCTAACGGTCTTGAGATCAATTACCACCAAACGGTCTTGAAGATCGATGGTCTCCAAACAGTTTGGAGATTGATCACTTCTTAACGGTATGTGCCTCTCAAGGTCTTGAGGACCTAACGGTCTGCGTCACAAACAATCTTTGGCATCCCTCCGTCCAAACGGTCTTTGTCGTCCAAACGGTCTTCGCCTCCAAACGGTCTGCATTTCCAAACGGTCTTAAAGACTGGTGAGTTCCAGTCGGTCTCGCAATCTTCATTCCATACGGTCTTCAGCGTTTAGTCAATCCAAACGGTCTCATGGATCGATGGCCTCCAATCGGTTTGGAGACTGATAACGCTTTCACATTCTTATTGTCCAATTGGTTTTGGGGGTTGATCGCCCAAACAGTTTGGAGACCGTTTACTTCTCACGGTTTGGGGACCGATCAGATCTTCACGATCTTCGTTCACATGTCCTCACGGATTGTGGCTCCAAATGGTCTTGAATGATTTTGATCATCCAACCGGTCTTGGTATCTAAACAGTCTTTCTTCTGCAGTCTTGCGTGATTACATCCAAACGGTCTGGAGATGCAAACGGTCTTGAAGGCCGATGGGTTCCAAACGGTCTTGGGGAGGTAGCTGATCATACGGTCTTGAGACCGTGAGGATTCACACGGTCTTAAGACTATTTTACCTCACGCGGGGTGGGAAGGCTCAAGATCGTTAAGGCAGAGCGATGAGAGGAGGATCGTGTGGGTGAATGGCTATAACCGAGAGGTCAAAACCAAATGGGTAGACCGCTAGGGCAAACCGTTTGGTACAGAGCGATTGATCAAGACTGTTTGGTCAAGACCAAGGTTGAGAGGATCTTGAGTGAGTTCCAGTTGATGGTTGAACCACATCATGATCTGCATAATCTGCATGAAATACATATAAAACTAGTTAATAACTTGATAATCTAATCAACCAAGCAAAATTGCACATTGTAAGATTTAAGGAGATGAAATTGAATGTATTTAGTCAAATTGGGCCCAAAATGGTGACTGAAAATCATGATGAATTTGGATTCATCAGAATACCCCGAACTTAAATGTTGCTCGTCCTCGAGTAACGCAAAATCTAAAATAGTCTCCATATTAATGAATTCAATTTGTGTGACTGCCTCATCTTCACATCACGATTTGTTTCCTTTTTGCGTAGTATGACTAAGCATCTCAACTTCTTGAGACCACTGAACACATATTACAATATCTTCATTCCTGAGTTTGTTTTCCAACATCACTTCCTCCTCACTTTTTCCAACAACAAGCATTTCTAAGAGTTTTGTAAGAGTCTAGAGATACCCGTAGAACAAAAAGTGTGCATCTGATCTGACATTGGTGTATTTCAGGATGGTGGAGGCATTCATTATGCCTTTAAGTGGAAAAGGGAGTGAATGGTGGTATGGAAGGAAGAAATAAATCTCTCCTCTATTCGAATCGAGATTTTTATTTTACGATTACAATTTCATTGATTGCATTTTTTGTGTGCGAATCTCTCCTCTATTCAACTCGAGATTGCATTTTCTTTTTGTGTTCACATTGGCATCTTTTCTTGGTGGTATGCCCCTATTAATTTGTGAGGGGTATGGAAGAAGCGGATATAGAGGGAGGTGGTGTGCCACCCCGAACTTAGGGTTTGGCACTATTTTGGTTATTTTTGTTTCTTTCTGATGGACGGAGGGGTACAAAGATGATAGAAGAAGTGTAGAAGAGAGTTCAGATTAGAATGCAACTTGATTTACAATTCAGTGCATCAGGTGATTCTCTTTATCATACTTTGCTTAAATAATAACTTGATGAGGATCTGGTGGAGATTCCATGTTATTGTTCCACTTGTCAGTTAGGAAGCACGACGTGTTTGATCTCTATCAGTTTGATAGACACTTGCCATTTTTTTTTTGCATTAGGATCATGATATTAGGATTCATAAGCTTCACAAGATGATTTAAATCAAAAGGCTAGTTTTCAGAAAATGGTCCTTTTGAGGACCTACTTTGAATAAGGAGGGTATAATGATGCAAAGAAAAGCATGGAGAGAAAAATTGGCCAGCTAGGTAATGGCTATTATTGAAATGAAAATCATCAAAACTTCATCAAGTTTCTGTTCAAATTCTTTGAAGACTGAAAATTTTGAAAATTTTGATAAAAATGCACGATGAAATCTTAAGTCTGAAATAGATGGGTGTAGGTGGAAAGTAAAGTACATACCACCCACCCTCCACCCCAAACTTAAAATTTTTCTCATCCCGAGAAAACTCAAAATCATAGATGGAGGGGAAAATTCATGCCGGTTGGACTACCAGATGTGGTTGTGTTCCAATCAGCGTGCATCCTCCATCTGAAAATCTCAAAAATGAAGACTAATCAGAACATAATATAGCATCTCACGATGCAATTTTATTTAGTGCAGAATTTTTCTTAAAAAGTAAAAACATAATTTAAGAAACATTCTAATTTGAAATTAAAAATAAAAATGAAGTTATTGATCGGGTTGCCTCCCGACAAGCGCCTTTGTTTTATATCAATGGCTCGACTTGGATATTGTCACCATGGTGGGGCTCTAGGTGGAGCTTGAGGTGGATTGACATATTCTTTTGGTGGTTTCTTTCTCAACCATTCATTAATATTCACTTTGATTTTAGTCTCTTGTATTCTTCCCAATAAAGAATGAGCAATGTCAGAGCACATAGGGAAACAACTTGAGTTGTGTTGAATTGTTCTTTGTTGCTCAATTTGAGGTGGAGAATAGTTGTAGCGAATCTGAACGGCATCATTGATAATGTAGTGTTGTTGAGGCTCGGAAGAAAAGTTCATTTGTTGATGCACTATCCCTTCATCGTAGCAATGTTGATCATTAACATCTATTAGATATGGATCCAAGGGATGTTCCTTATAGAAACCACAATCCAAATCTTGTTGCAGAGGGGAGATGAAATCAGTAATCTTTTTATGTTGGGCTACCGGTGCATTCTAGAGGATAATTGTTTCTGGATGAGGAGGCTCATGGACACCTGAAAATTGTTTGGTATGTGTCATGACATGGTTGAGAGGTGTCTCCTCCTTTTCACAAATGTCTTCAATTGTTTCTATAGGCTTGAGTTCCTCAAAAGTAGCTTCAACATCTTCTTCTGTAGAGTCGAGAAATTCGATGCAATCCTTTACTTGTTCGTTAATAGGTTCATCAGTTGATGGGTCCGTTAGAGCAACTTCTAAAGGATCGTCTGATTCATGATTCTCTTGAGTGAGAAGTGACATCTGCTCTATGCAATCAATAATATAGACTTCTTCTTACATGCTTGGTTTTTTTATATTTTCAAAAACTTTGAGTTCGAGAGTTTCTTTTCCTAGTTGAAGAAGCAAGGTTCCTGCTTCAACATCAATTATAGCTCTTGCAATGGTGAGGAACATACGTCCAAGTATGAGAGGATATCTGGCATCTTCTTTTATGTCTATAATGACAAAGTCACACGGAACATATGCGTCCTTGCCTACCTTGACCGAGACATCTTCGAGGATTCCTAACGGATGTTTTATTGAAGAGTTTTTTCCCAAAACCCCCCTCTGTTTTCCAGAAATTCCAAACCCCCCCCCTCATATTTAAGAAATCCTAAACCCCCCTTCCAGGTGATCTACCCGTCTGCTAGTCGTCACATTTGACGGCTCTTTTTTGTTGTTGTTGTTGTTGTTATTGTTACTACTTGACTAAGATACTAATCAACACGATGGTAATTATTTATTTAATTAATATATTTTACATGCAAAATTATGTTTGAATATTATATATAAAATAAAAAATAAATCGGGGCAAATAAGGCTAAACAAGTATCGTTCATGTTTGTCAGAGCTTCATTTAGTCTAGGGATGGAGAGTTTCGCTGGACCCGAAATCGAATTGGACCTGACCCGATTCGACCCAATTTAGACCCGACCTGATTGGACCCGGACCCAAATGGACCCGGACCAGAACATACCTGAACAAAAAATGGACCGGACCTAATTGGACCTGAAATTCATAACAAATACTCTATTATAAAAATCCCTAAAAATTGTGACAAACCCAAAACCCGATCCAACCGGACCTGACCCAAGCCAAATAAGAGCCGACTTGACCTGACCCGAATTGAAATGGACCTAAACGGAACCGACTTAAAACTGAACAGACCCAAAAAAGACCTGAATGTTCAAGTCGGGTCGGGCTGGATCGGTAGGGTAGGGTAGGGTCTGGGTTTTTTCTAACGCCCCTAATTCAGTATGGTCGAGTGATGCATCATTACATATTTGGTCTGATTGACATTCCACCAATTTTAGGACCCATGTCTACTCTAAGATCGGTAAGACTGTAAAATGTACACTAGACTGATTTAGATATAATATGCATTTATTCTTACAATTATATTCAGTTAAAGCCAAAAGTAAATCACAGATACAAATGAACTTGAGGTAAAGATTTTATATTACCATTACATTAATATTAGAAGTAACAAAATATAAATCATGTTACTTCTAATATTAATGCAATGGTAATATAAATATTTACCTCAAGTTCTTTTGTATATGTGATTTACTTTTGGCTTTAACTGAATATAATTGTGAGAATAAATGCATATTATATCTAAATCAGTCTATTGTACATTTTACAATCTAACCGATCTTAGAGTAGACATGGGTCCTAAAATTGACGGAATGTCAATCGGACCAAATATGTAAGAAGTTTGCTATGCAGACCTAAAACCAAACCCGAAGTGATCTGCACCACATGTTACCATAGCATAACAAATAAAATATTATTTTATTTGTTATGCTATGGTAACATGTGGTGCAGATCACTTCGGGTTTGGTTTTGGGTTTGAAAATGGGGTCTGCCTAGCATTATTCAATATGTAATGATGCATCACTCGACCAGACTGAATTAGGAGCGGTAGAAAAAACCCAGACCCTATCCTACCCTACTGATCCAGCCTGACCCGACTTGAACATTCAGGTCTTTTTTGGGTCTGTTCAGTTTTAATTTGGTCCTGTTCAGTTCCATTTCAATTCGGGTCAGGTCGAGTCAGATCTTATTTGGCTTGGGTCAGATCCGGTCGGATCGGGTTTTGGTTTTGTCACAATTTTTAGGGATTTTTATAATAGAGTATTTGTTATGAATTTCATGTCCAATTAGGTCTGGTCCATTTTTTGTTCAGGTATGTTCTGGTCCAGGTCCTTTTGGGTCCAGGTCCAATCAGGCCGGGTCTAAATTGGGTCCAATCAGGTCAGGTCCAATTCGGTTTCAGGTCCAGCAAAACTCGCCATCCCTAGACTAAATGGAGCTCTGACAAACATGAATGATATTTGTTTAGCCTTATTTGCTCCAATTTATTTTTATTTTATATATAATATTCGAACATAATTTTGCATGTAAAATATATTAATTCAATAAATAATTACCAACGTGTTGATTAGTATCTTGGTCAAGTAGTAACAATAACAACAGCAACAAAAAAGAGTCGTCAAATGTGACGGCTAGCAGACGGGCATATCACCTGGAGGGGGGTTTTAGGATTTATTAAACATGGGGGGTGGAATCTGGAAAACAGAGGGGGGTTTTGGGAAAAAAACTCTTTATTAAATTATCTGCAAGCTGTATAGTTATGACAGTAGGAAGAAATTTTGAAAATTCTAGCCTCTTGCAAAGGCTAAGTGGCATGATCGAAATGCTAGCACCAAGATCACCTAGTCCCTTCTTATATGTAGAATCACCAATATGGCATGAGATACCAAAAGATCCAAGATCTTTCTATTTTTTGGGCATCTTGCTTTGAATATTATCGGAATTAGTAGTTGCCAATTTAATCATTTCAACTTCCTCGGTTATGTATTTCCTTGTGAGGAGAGACTTCAAGTACTTTGTCCAGGCTGGTATCTCTACCAGCGCATCTAGAAAGGGTATATCAACATGGAGTTTCTTCATAGCTTCCTTGAATTTGTTGAAACGGGTATCAAGCTTCGTTTACCTTAGACGAGCTAGAAAAGGTAGACGAGGCTTGTATACTGGCACATCTGGCTCTGGATTTTCAGCTTCTTCATTAATAGGTTTTTCAAATCTTGGCTCGGCTGTCTTATCAGCAGTCACTGGTTCATTTGGTTGAGACTCAGGTGTTGTTGAGTCTTGGACAATCATAGGTTCATCCTCATCTGTAATAACCACATGTGTCTTGATAGGAGGATCAGAATATTCTTTTCCAGACCTGGTGGTGACAGCCTTTAGTTGCTCAGGTGTTTAGGGTTATTTTCTGGTTGTCCAGCAAAGGCTCCAGCGGGTGGTTTCTTACTTGCTGCAAGTTGAGATAATTGAGATTCAATAGCCTTCTGGTGGGCTTGTTGGTTAGCTATCATGGTTTGCTGGCTAGCTATCAATGTTTGTTGTGACTGTAACATCTTCTCAATGGTCGATAACTTGTCATCAGGAGAAATGGGGCTAGCTTGTTGCCCTTGTTGTTGGTTCTAGTAAGGGACTTGGTTGAGATTCTGAAGTTGAGAATTGTTTTGACAATTACTATAATTCCTATTCTAAAAGTTACCCCTAAAGTTTCCTTGATTTCTGAAACTTTGTTGTTGGTTATACTGGAATCTTGGTGGCCCTCGTTGTTGATTATTTTGACCAAGTTGTTGCGAGTTTTCCGCTCCTGAAGGATTTCCATATTGAAAACCGGGATGATTCCTATTTTGATTCGGATTGTAGTATGTTTGACCAGGAATGGTGTTGACATCATTAAGATTTTACAATTGACTATTATCTCCTTGGCCACAAGCATTGCTAAGAACAACATCATAGAGAACATTGCATGCTAAAGTGGAATGATCTGTACCTTTACATGCTTCACAGAATAGTGAAGCTGACTTGATCTGTTCTTGTTGTTGAGGGGGTGAACGTCCTCTTCCAAATGCAGTAAGGGATGATTCGATATGGTCTTGCTTGGCAACTAAGAGTTTGAGGGTCTCAGCAATAGACTTGTATTCAGGAATAACTTCAGCCATAGCCACCTTCAACACTCATTTGCCTACAGACCTACCCCAATTAGCTTGATTTTCAGCTCCAAGGGTGACAACCCTCCATGCGCTGTCATAACTCTGACGCATGAAGTTTCCTCCAGACGAGGAGTCTAAAAACCTCTTGATATCATCGTCCACACCCCTATATAAGATTTCAATGAGTTGATTCTTAGGGATTCCATGGTGTGGACACTTACGTAGAAGGTCTTTATATCTTTCTCATGCTTCAGCAAGGGTTTCTCTGGGGGCTTGAGTGAACATTGTTATTCATCCCCTAATTTCGTAGGTAAGAGAAGGAGGATAGAACTTTTCCAGAAAAACATTTTGAAGTTGCTCCCAAGTGGTGATGGGTTCGCATTACAAGGAATTGTACCAACTTATAGCTCTATCTGCAAGAGAATACTTGAAGAGACGGAGTCAGATGGCATCATCTGATACTCCATTCTGCTTTGTCATAGCACATAGATCGATAAACCTCAGAAGATGTTCCTGACTATCTTCTCCTTACTTACCATAGAATGGGCTGTTTTGAAGCAAGGTGATCCAATGTGCCCTTATCTCAAAGTTGGGAGCGTTGATGGGAGGAGGTTGCACTGGGTGATGAACATCAGCAGCTTTAGGGATGGAAACTCTCTAAGGTCCTTCTACAGTTCTGCTGCTTGTACTGCTGCTTGAGTTGCTCAGATCTCTGTTTCAACTTTAGCTCTGCTTCTTACATAAGCCTATCTCTTTGTGCAGCAAGGGCTTGAGCAACCCTTCGGGCTATTTCCTCCTCTTGAGCCATCCTTTCTTGGTTCTCTCTGTTCTGATGATGAAAAGTTCTATCTATTTCAGGATCAAAGCTAGCAGTGAGACCGGGACTATTTGAGCAGTGCATGCACTAGTCTTTGTTGTACCTGGGATGGAAAGATTTTTCAGAAGTGAGATTTACAGAGTAGAACCGAATTCAATTGGATGATCAATTGTATTAAAAGAAAAAGCAAAATCCTAGATTAGCCTCAAAAGGACTAGATTTGACCAACTGATTCCGTTATCCCTGGCAATAGGTAATCCTTCCTAGTGGAGTGGTGACATAAAGAATTGTCTATCTCTTTTAGCACATGGTGATTTTGCATTGTGACTCTATGAGTTTCTATTTTGAAACTTAAGTTTGAGAGATAGCAACACTATAGTTTTAACAAATGATTATTCTTCTTATTCTAGAGAGACGTTTTAATTAATTTCTAGTGTCTATGATTAGGAAAATCATCCATTTCTACTGCAAATATGATATTGAGGATCCTCTACTATTCTACTAGAGGCTTCATGATGGATCTTGAAAGGCCAAGGATAATTTGGTGATATTGTACCATGATCATAAAAAACTGACTCTTAAGGCTTTACGAAGCATGATGGATTGTAATCCTAAGTACTTGGAATGACTAGCTTCATCTTCTTTAGTAGTAGAGACCTCTAAGTTTGACGAGGAACTGAGTACGCCCACATGATTTATGTCACACTTCCTGGTATTTGAATTTTCTCTATCTTTCTTTTTCAACATCATGGTGCCATTATTAGGATTTATAGTATTCATATTGAATATAATAAGTCCAATTTTAAGGAATATGTTTTGTCATGATATGTGGAACCAGACTAGAAGAAGATGAGGAGGTAGGATATAGAAACGTGGGGAGAAAAGCTGCTCCAATTGCCGAAGCAGACAAAGTGACTGAGGAAATGATACAAAGAACTAATAAGTCTGTGAGTGGGGGGAAGATTCCAAATGAGCAGGGAACATGCTCAGAACATTTTAAAAGTGGAAAGGGGGAAGAGGCTGCTGAGAAGAGAGGATGAGATAACTGTGGTCATGAGACCAACCATCTCAGTGGACCGAGCAGCAGTGCCGGGAAAGGCACTGGTTGCAGAGGTGCCAACACCATTTTAAATGGGGAGAAAGTCACTGTGAGCCTTCAAATCCCAACAACAACAAAAGTTAATAATTCTTCTCTGGAAGGAGAGGCGGGGGTAGACCACATTGCTGTTGAAATAGGAGGTACAAAAGGAAGTAAATGCATCAAAGGCAGACAGGAGAACACGGCTCATGAAGGCAGGAAAAAGACTGATCGATTAATTACAAAAGAAGGTCAACATATCAGGAGATTTAAAATGAAAGAGAAGTTCGAACATGCTGCTCCTCTGCCTGTGTCTCTGAGGAAAAGTAAAAGGAGGATAGATGAAGATACCATGGAGGAAGACCACGAGGAAGAAAATACTAGAGCTACCAAGATGAATAGAGGAGAGGAATCGAAGATGGTATGGGAGAAATGCTCTCAAGTAGCGGTGACTGGCCGGAGCCAGCACCGTGAAGGGCAATGAAACTTCTCAGTTGGAACTGCCAAGGCATGGGAAGCCGAGGCAAGGTTCAAAACCTTCACAAACTCTATTGGAAGGAACGCTTGGACATGGTTTTCCTTATGGCGGTGCCAGAATTTGACGTGGTTTATTATCGCACTAACTAATTCACTCAGGGTTGAAATCCCTGAGCTTTTACCAAAACCTTATGCAATAATACCACCCACAAGAGGACGGGTCTTATCGCAGTATAGTTAAGGATCAAATCCCAAAGGACAACATTTTTAAGAATTGTTGCTAGTCTAATCTAGTTCAAGTAAGGCTAATATTTAAAACAATTGGTTGATTTGAGGTTAATTAAACTAAGTGCAGGAAAGTAAAGAGCAGAATTAAAGTTGATCTAGATTAATGATATGGAATCGTTGGGATGGTATCGGGTTTCACCACCACTACACATACAAACACATCCAAACATCAAACACCCAGGCAAGAACTAACTATCCAAATAGAACTGTTGCGAACCCTCCCTAAGGGATGTTTAGGTTCGCGTAAGAATCACCTTAGGCATCAGATGTCTCGTCACCATCTGGATCATACACTTACGGTTCCAAAGATACAAAATCCAACTGAAGCTGTGGCCCTCCCTGAAGGATGTTTAGGCACACAGAAGTGTCACCATGGGCTAGATTGCTCATCCCCTCACAGATCATACACTTACGACCTCAAGAAATCCCTTTCTATTTCTAGTTAGGGAGTCAACCATGCCAATCGACAAGCAAGCATGTGATTAATCTACAAGCAAACATCGATAATTAACAACAACAATACAGATATCCAACTGAAGTTGTGGCCCTCCCTGAGAGATGTTTAGGCCACAGAAGCATCACCGTAGGCTAGATGCCTCGTCCCCTCACGGATCATACACTTACGACCTCAAGGAATCACATTCTATTTCTAGTTTAGGAGTCAATCTCGTTAATCGACATTCTACCCTACATATAGAAGTTCTCGCAACATAGAGAAGAACAAGATGAAAACAAGTAGGTAACCAATCTACAAACATTAACGATTAACAACGAAATGAAAAGTTATATACATTGCCATGGAATGTTTAATAAGAGAACATGCTTGCATGGGCAACGGGACTAGTCCCCACACCCCGTCGAAAAGGAACTACTTGCTCATGATGTGAGAGACAAGAAGAATAAGATAGAGGGAAGGTTTTTCCATGAGCATGATGCAGAAGGTAGTCATAGCTCGGTGAAGATGATGTGGTCTTCTACGTCTTGTCGGAGTAGATCTAGATGAGGAGGAAGAACCACCAAGGCAGACCAGGCGGATCTTCTTCTCCACCTTCTTTCTCGTCTTGACGTCCTTGCTCGGTTCAAGAGTAGCAGGTGAAGTGGCAATGGAGGGGATGATCGGGATCAAAACCGTGCTCAGGCAGCCTGTCAGCGTCCTGGGTCTGATGCCTAAATGAGGACCCTTGTGGCTCTATTTATAGGCACTGGTCAGGTCCTCATGTTTTTTGCGTGAGTGCTCTACACACGGTTTGGAGCAAATGGTCTACTTGAACGGTTTGGAAACTGAGAGGCTCCTAACGGTCTTGAGATCGATTGTCACCAAACGGTCTTGAGGATCGATGGCCTCCAAATGGTTTGGAGATCGATCACTGCTTAACGGTCTGTGCCTCTCATGGTCTTGAGGACCTAACGGTCTACGTCCCAAATGGTCTTGAGGATCGATTGTCATCAAACGGTCTTTGGTGTCCCTCTGTCTAAACGATCTTCGTCGTCCAAACGATCTTCGCCTCCAAACGGTCTACATTTCCAAACGGTCTTGAAGACCGATGAGTTCCAATCGGTCTCACTGTCTTCATTGCATATGGTCTTCAGTGTTCAGTCGATCCAAACGATCTCGTGGATCGATGGCCTCCAATCGGTTTGGAGACCAATAATACTTTCACAGTCTTGTTGTCCAACTGGTTTCGGGGGTTAATCGCCCAAATGGTTTGGGGACCATTTTCTTCTCACGGTTTGGGTACTGATCAGATCTTCACGATCTTCATTCACGCGTCCTCGTGGTCTGTGGCTCCAAACGGTCTTGAACGGTTTTAATCATCCAACCGGTCTTGGCATCCAAATGGTCTTACTTATGCGGTCTTACGTGATTGCGTCCAAATGGTCTGGAGATGCAAACAGTCTTGAAGGTCGATGGGTTCCAAACGGTCTTGGGGAGGCAGCTGCTCATACGGTCTTGAGACTGTTTTACCTCATGCGGTCTTGAAGCCGTATAAAGGGGGCGGGAAGGCTCAAGACCGTTAAGGCAGAGTGATGAGAGGAGGACCGTGTGGGTGAATGGATACAACCGAGAGGTCAAAATCGAATGGGTAGACCGCTAGGGCAAACCATTTGGTATAGAACGATTGATCAAGACTGAATAGGCAAACCATTTGGTCAAGACCAAGGTTGAGAGGATCTTGAGTGAGTTCCAGTTGATGGTTGAATCTCATCATGATCTACATAATCTGCATGAAATACATATAAAACTAGTTAATAACTTGATAATTTGATCAACCAAGCAAAATTGCACATTGTAAGATTTGAGGAGATGAAATCGAATATATTTAATCAAATTGGGCCCAAAATGGCGACTGAAAATCATGATGAATTTGGATTCATCACTCAGCATAAGGTTCTTGATGTCTTAGGCATCATCGGCATACTTCAAGTAAGCATCCAATTTTAGCCTTAGGCGCATTTGGAGTGGTTAACTGGCTCTGGTCTTTCAAAGACTTTAGAGTTTACACTCACCATTGAGAACACTTCTCAAAGGTCCCAAACCAGATTTGAAGTTTATCCCGTTTATGAACTGATCGCAGTGATAATGTATTTCTGTTTGTCACTTGGATTCTACAAAAGAATTTTCCAACTTTTAAAAAAAATGATTTGTTTGATTTGATAAATTTGACGAAATTAGTTAGGCCTTTAATTAATTACCGCTCCCACCATTTTGTCTAAATTGATAACCCTCGTGTATCAATTCAGAAGATTGCAGCGTACAACCTTCTAGTGGCCAAGATCCATATTTCATCAAATTATGAGTCAGCTTTGGCTGATCGCCCAAAACTTGATTATTTAGGTAGGCCATCATGCCAATTGCATCATATGCAACTCTTGGATAGATGATATGCACAACTCTTTTCCATAATCATCTTCATGCCTAACTGGTGACCCAAAAGATGACATGATATATATGCACCATGCTTTGTGCAAATTTACATATCTACCATCACACTTCCACGAGATGGACGCCCTACCATGCTTTGTGCAAATCTACACTTGGTCAATCAAGATTTTCATGTGTTCCACTTATGGAAGGCATCTAAGACTTCAATATTATGTTTGAGGGATTTTATATAAGTACATATACATATCCAATCACCACATTATTATAGTATGTATCATATGCATGCTATAACCACAATGAGAAAACATGCAATAACGATAAAAGTAATGATTATGGCCATCCTATTGTAATTCCTTGGAGCCACAAGGAATTACAGTCATCTAAGGCCTACATCATATGCAACCTATTCTTGATGAAGATCTTTGTGCTTGAACCATTTCAGTTTGATCGGCTCATCCTATGACACGATCGGCTCGCCTCCTGGCTGGTTGGTTGGTCAGTCTAGCCTCCGATGTCTGGACACCTCCAAAAAATGGTTGAGCCATCAGTCGGTCGATCTAGCTCCTTCGTAATCCTCCTCGGTCCTCTAGGTGGTCAGCTCGTCTGGTGTTGAGCGTCTTCTTCTTTGATGTAATAGAAAAGAAACTATCCTACTTCTACATAATCTTTGGGAAACCTCAAGTTACATTCGAGGGGAGCAAAGGTAGAAGAGAAAGGATCTCGAGTTATCTCGAGTTACATGTGGAATAGAAGGTAGAGGCTCGGTATGCAAACTGATATGCAAACAACCATAACCAACCAAGAACACATAGGGTTTATAGGCCATAACTATGCTACACATCCACCATCAAAACTATTTTAGGGTGACGCGTATCAATTGCATATATGCCATATCATATATGTATATTAGTTTGTGGTCGCATGTGGTATTTAGTCTGATATGCACATTAGTCATTTTAAATATTTGCATCGTATGCAATAAATAAATAATGATAAAATCAAATTTTGATCATATCGATTTATCCCAAAACATAGTACATTGACGTGGCTCTAATACCATTGTTGGGTTTTATGGCCTCAAAGTAAGCAGCAGAAACAAAAAAAATTTACTGGCCATTAACCCATAACAGGAGATCACATCAACGACTATGTAATGGGAAGGATGGTTTTAGCGAGATATACCTGGTCCTGGGGCTTGCACAGTGACAATACTTGGCATCCATGTGCGATCTTCAATGCCATGTCTCAGACGGTGCCTGTGCAGCTCCTGGTCTTCACCATGGACTCTGGTCTCCACCACGGACTGCAGCTGACATGTCCTCCTGAGCGGAAGACATCTCCCACCTTTGTAGATAGTCCACACGGATCACCTGGGACTCCTTTCATTCTAGAAGAACTGACAGGAAGGAGATGACCCTACTATTGGTATACTAGCACCAATCTGCTCTCCCGAACTCAGACTACTTTTCTACATTTGTCTTTCCCTCGTTGTGCCTCCCTAGTAGGGTAGCACTTGCTCGGGCTCTCTCGGTTACCAGAACCAAAGAGGACAACAACTTTGCAGATCAACTGATGTTCTGAGTTGTGTTTTTTGAGAATACCCCATTACCCCTTTATTTATAGTAGAGGGCAGGGTCAGGGTTCCCAATCTGTTCGAGAGTAGAAGGATCCAGAAATTCCATGAATAGTTTGTACTGTGGCAGGTGAACCGATCGTTTCATAACTAAAATGATTGTTTGGCAAGGTGAGATGATCGGTTCACTAGTAAGCCAGTCAGTTGGGAGTGTGAGTCGATCGGCTCACCCAGTGAACCAGTTATTTCACTTCCCAGACTTGCCTGTAATTTACTTTCCTCAATCGTTTCCAATTAATGCAAAGATTAATCCTTATTCCAATCGAATTGAACAAGTGAAACATGAAAGTTTTCCTCCAACTGGGAAAATCCTTATTTCCTCAGTTGGTAGGATTGTGAGCCACCTGGTTCATCAAGTGAATCGATCAGTTGGCTCACACCAGCCGATCGGCTCACCTGGGTGAACCGGTCAATTTGCAGTCCTGACATTGCCAATGCAGTCTCCAATCGACCTGACACTCTAACCAGCTAGTTCAACACTTGAGCTTGATAGTTATGAGTCCAGTTAGTCAATTGTATGTTTAATTGAGTACCTAAACACTTTTAGTCTTAATCTAAACATCATTCATGGACAATCTCCTCTTCCAGGGGTATCCTATGTGTGTGACCCTGTAGGTTCCAGTTTATGTTGGCAGTGAATGTTCATAACAACTTATGACATCACAAGCAATGAGCGAAATCTAGTAACTCATCATTGCTACCCAAGTAACTCAGAAAGTTGGAGAACAACTTTAACCTACAATCTATGATTAGTGTTACTGTGATCCTATAGTTCCTTTGTCACTGACATCCGCATTGAACTCGAGGCATGGAACGTCATCCTCTTTAACATTTAATCCATGTTCCTTGACCTAGAGTAGACTATTTGAGTCGCATGTGATTCACATATCATATATTGAATCACATGAGTGTGGCCATACAATTCTCAGTCTCTCTTATCAAGGGGCCCTAGATATCATACTCCTTGTAGGAGGGACAAATCACATATCTATCACTCACAGTCAAGTCTCCATGTGTCAAAGTCACCAAATCATCACCGTTATAACAACCCATGTTTCAGGACTGCATTTTATGATGTCAAAGTGTACCCAATCACATGTGATGAGTGCAGTGATTTCAGGTCTAAGAACTATAATCACCACTATCACTATGAGAGACGATTGTGACTACCATTCCATTCCATGGTATCCATGTATCACTCTCACGGTGGGTCTGTCTGATATATTGTTCTCTAACATATATTTGTCTGCTTGACTTGATATCATATATCATAACTAATGAGACTCTATCATCAGTAAACACACACTCTAGTCTTATGTATTACTATTGTCTATTTTGCTTCCATAGTAATATCCGACTAGGGACATAACAAGAATGTATGTACTCTTATCATACATATGGTCTCATTGTTCAGGTCCTTAACCTGAAGACATATGTCATCGAGTCACATCATTCTTTAGACATCTATCATGTATGTGTCATCATCTCATGAGTGAGACAAAATAATAAACAAAATTACCTTTATCATTATCAAATCAAGTATCATCTGCCTCTTTGCAATCATCATATAATTAGCTCTCTTGGCATACTGTACCAACAAAAACTTCTTTCAAACTGAGAGATGATTGGGAGATGATTAGAAGGAAGTTTCGTAAAACTTCTTGGGTGAGATGGATCTGTAAAGGTGACATTCCCAGAAGGAGTTCTTGTGAATTAGAGGAGAGGGTTTCAGGGTAAATTACCTAATATACATGAGAAATTAGAGTTCCCTCCTAACTTGATTTGAAACTATGGTGTCATCATAAAACAAAGAGTACTTTATAGACATTACCTATCATTTGGTTCACTATGTAACCAAATTACACCATGAAGATGACAGAGGTGAACACTTAAGGGTATCTACTGAAACTTAAAGTTTTCCTCAACCAATCTCATGTATGAGGCTTAACAAGCTCAATGAGGATGGTATTCATCCCTTGTATAGATAGATTTGGGTAGAGATGTGTTGAGATACTCCTTGTCAAAGGTAAGGCATGCCTAACCATAACACAACTATTTCAATTCATCATCTATTATCAAGGGAATCATCACCATGCTACCAGTTATCTTGGAGTTCTATGTTTGTCATCCATACATGCTAATTCCTCCTAGTGGATATATTTAAGACATGCTAGAAAACTACAAGGAGAGGCCCATACAAGGGTTAGGGTTAAGCCTACATGTGAGTGCTCAAGTCAATCTACATTTTGGTCATGAACTATCCTCACATAAGGCTTAGGAGTAGAATCTAATGACCAAGAAGGTCAATCCCTAAGTAGGGAGATTCCATACCCCATAAAGGGTGTAGGGTTAACTATGTTCCCAAAAATTGAGTCTCGACCACACAGTGGTTTGGGGAGTGTAAGACACCAGATTAGGTAGGGATTGAAACCCAATTTAGCATTCCAGTACCCAAGATTAGGTACATTAACTACATATAAAGGGACACCTAAGTACCTAATTAAGGAACAATATAGGATAACTTGAAATAGTCAAGTTGATGACTGCTTAGGCTCTAATACCATTTTGTAAAGAGTGGAACTCGATAGCGGATCCACTCTTCACTTTATTGAGAGATAAAACCCATCCCATTCCAAGTATGGAGGAAAGGAGGAATTTCATTTATTTCCCAAATGGTTACATTACAGAGCATGATAATGTATAAGCAGCGGAAACATAAACTATTACAAAGTTACATGATGGTTCATTTATAATTGTTCCTCGCCATAAAAGTTGGTATACTAAAGTAAAAAGGAGAATCTATAATAAATACAATCACATGCTAGACCTATTGTAGAGGGCAACCTAGCTATTCCAAGCTATCCTTAGGTCCAATACCTTGTATATGATCTTTGTGACTCCTTGTCTTGTAATGTACCTATACCTGGGTGGATGGGAACATCACCCAGAAGATAGGAAACAAGGTATAGGTTAGCAAAGGCTGAGTATGTATACATAATAAACACTTTGGGCATTATATTGGGTTAAAAGTACAAAAAGAGATGTTCCACAAGAAGGGGGATATTTGCAATTAGGTAAGTTCAAAAGAATTATATCAAGAGAAATGAGGCATATTAAAATTCAGATTACAAGTATGAGAATAAAAGTGCCTTGCCATAACAATCATCAACAATCTCAGTATAAAAAAATAACTTTTGCATGCATAATAATGTCAACTAAATATACCTAAAAAAAGGCCATAACACCATAGCATCATAGCCTAAAAAGAAATAAGGGTGGAAACACACACCCCGGTCAAAATACACACGCCCTTTATAAGTATGGTTGTACATAAGTACCATTATTCTAGATATTATAGACAAACATGTAGCATGCTTAAATAGAGTGGTAAGACTAGCATTATAGTCAATTTCTCATAAATGGCAATCAAAACAAGAGGGGTCCAAGAACCCATTATAAACAAGGTATCACAACAACCAAATGAATATTATGAATTGAGAGCAGGAAAAATATAATTCCCAAGCAAATGGATTTTCAAGTAGAATAAAAATTCAAGAGATGCCTCATTAAATGAATGTTGGTTTCAATCAAATAATTTCCAAAATAAAATAGAGGATGTACGTACTTTATGATCAGGCCTATATGTTTGATAACACCTCCTAGACTCAGGCCCAGGGTTGTCACAACCTAGTCACAATATATGTGCATTCAATTAATATAAATTACATTGAATCCTTTTCCTAGAGAACAACCCTACTATAAGTTGGAATTTGGTCATGAAACCTATCCCAATAAATCAGTCATATTTTTTTATTTCAAAAAATATATTATATTTTTCTACTGAATTGATAGTTACTTATGATTTTTACAAGTTAGAGTCATTTTCTGATTAAGAGGGAAAATAAATGTGAATCGGTAGAAATGGCCTCAAAGATTCACAATAATTAAACATCAATGTGACACTTGGACTTTACGGAAATGTCATGGATACACTTGGTTAACACAGGTCAATGTGTACAAAATATCTAAAATACCCTTCATGATGATGTGGGTTGAGTGTAAGCTCCATGGGCAGGATTGGGCTTTCACCCCAAGGATTGATTTCCCTATCTCTCACACCATGGACACCCACTGAAGCTTGTAGTTTGGAAGGGAAATCCCCACACATGACCCCTTGTGAGAAAGAAACCTACTCCCAGATCCATCTCATCATCCTGAACCCAAAAAAACATCAAATTAGATCCTGAGGTGGCCAGGACATGTGAAGAAGCTCGCTGCACTGAGCAAACAGAGCAGAAGAAAATGAAACTTAGGGTATGTCAGGGATACATGGTAGGGATGATCTCGATGAGCTCTAGCATCATTACAAACTCAGAGGTTGAGGGAGGAAGAGAAATAGGCAGAAGAAGGCCTGGTCACGAGAGAAGATCAATGAGTTGCCTGGTCAGAAAGGTATTCTGGGATTACAATTTTGTGAGCCATCATGGAAACCTACGAGGGAGGTCAAATATACATCATAAGTGTGTTGTGATCCCAGTTGTTCTACCAACCATCCACGATCACTTTGGCTGGATTTCTGGGGTCAGGAACCTACATAGCCCATCCTGACAGAAAGCCAAAATAGAGGAAAGACAGCGACGTTTGTTGACCCAGCAATTCAACAAGAATTGAGACGAGATGAATACATGATATGAAAGAGGACATATTGTATATTGTTACCTTGGTGTTAATTGAAATGAGAAGCAACAAGCTGCTGGAATGACAGGGAGCTTGTTGGTAGGAAACAACTCGATCTGGAGGTGAGCCTGGGGCTGTCTATACCAATTGACCACGATGAAATGTGAAGGAGGAGGAGGTGATGCTTTCTGTGTGGTTAGAGGATTCTTGGTGATTGATCTGGTGGGGTTTTGGGGTCATTGGAAATGGCGATAGTGAAGAAAGAAGATGGGAAATTGGATGTATTGTTTCTAGGAATTGAAAGGGGGTTATTTAGGCGTCTATGAGCTCGATGAGTCAAGGCAGATCTAATGGTGAAGGAATCACTCATAAAGATTAGGTCTGGAGGGAGAACATCGAGGAGTATCAAGTCACAGGGGAACCGGTCACATAGAGTGGTCTCACGGACGGGAAGGTTGGGCCTTGGAGACAAAGTCCAAAGTCCCATCTACCCAACCTAGTAAAACAATTGCGTGACATGCAAAATGAAAACCACTTAGGTGAAGGGGTGCATGACAAAAAAATTAATGAAATCAAAATGAAACTATAGTTTTAATCATATAAAATCCCCTAGGGTTGGGCCTTGGAGAACCGGTCACATAGAGTGGTCTCACGGACGGGAAGGTTGGGCCTTGGAGACAAAGTCCAAAGTCCCATCTACCCAACCTAGTAAAACAATTGCGTGACATGCAAAATGGCAACCACTTAGGTGAAGGGGTGCATGACAAAAAAATTAATGAAATCAAAATGAAACTATAGTTTTAATCATATAAAATCCCCTAGGGTTAAGTAGATAGTGCTACGAACGTCGGATTAAACTTAAATTTTTAGGGTTTGCTAAATAGGATATGGGGAACCCGATTATGAACTTAGATCTAGGTTTTGAAGTTAATAAAGTTGTAATTTCACCATTTAGCACTTGATCACTTAATTAGAACTTAAACTTTATCCTAATGATCAATTTGGGTTACCCTTTTTGGAATAATCTTAAATCTCACACTCTAAGGTCATATGTATCCAATCATATAGAAACCATAGTTTCATATCACTGGTCATCAAAGTTCCATACTTATGGTTATTATATCTTAGTATTACATGACCAAGGCTGCTAATGAGTCAACTAAGGACATTAGATATCAACGATGTCTAGTTTATCGATAATCATGAAGTTATGTGTATTATGAGGTATCAATAATGAAAAGGGTCAAGAAAAGAGAGGTAGGAATTTGGGGTCCCAATTTAGATGGATAGGGGCCTAGAAGGGAGGGTAATTATCCTATATGATTGAAACTGAGTTCGTTACATGAAGACCAAGAAGATGCTAGATGAGTGAAGAAATAGTACTATAGTCCCCATCTACAACAACAAAGGAGATGTTCAAAACTACACAAACTATAGAGGTATCAAGTTGATGAGTCACACAATGAAGCTTTGGGATGGGATTATTCAGCAGAGGCTAAGATCTATAATGCAGATATCAAACAACCAATTTGGTTTCATGCTTGAAAGATCAACAACAAATGTCTTTTTCCTGATAAGGAGGCTTATGGAGAAGTATAGAGAAACCAAAAGAGATCTTCATATGATTTTCATTAATTTGGAAAAGGCATATAGCCGAGTTCCCAAAGAAGTGTTGTGGATGGTTTTTAAGAGAAAGGGTGTGCCAATACATTGAATTGATTAAAGGCATGTATGATAGATCTACGGAAAGAGTGAAGACTCATGGAGGAGAGACACCAACATTTCCTATAACCATTGGGGTACACCAAGGATCCACACTCAACCCATATATGTTCGTTCTTGTTATGGATGAGTTGATAAAGAATGTTCAAGGTGATAGTCCTTAGTGTATGTTATTTTCTAATGATATTGTGTTGATTGATAAAAGTAAAGATAGATTGAATGATAAAGTTGAACTTTAGATGAAGGCATTAGAATCAAATGGACTGATGGTTAGTAGGAGAAAAATTGAGTATATGCATTGCAATTTCATCCAATTTCACGGTGTGAATGGTGGAGACAAGTTGGACGGAATAGATATACCAAAATGTGATAAATTTCATTACTTGGGTTCGATTATTCAAAAAGATGGGGATGTCCAAAATGATGTTTGTCACATGACCATTGTAGGATGGTTGAAATGGAGGAGTACAACTGGAGTATTATGTGATTGGAAGATCCCTCTTAGATTAAAAGGCAAATTTTATAGAATAACTATACGGCCAACTGTGCTCTGTGGGAGTGAATGTTGGACGGTAAAGAAACAAGGTCTTAACAAGATGAACATGGTTGAAATGTATATGTTGAGATGGATTTGTGAGAAGACAAGAAAATATCGCTTGAGAAATGAATATATCCGGAATAAAGTGGAGGTGGTGCACATTGAGGACAAGTTGTGTAAGGGCCGACTCAGATGGTATGGACATGTGCAACACAAACTGACTAATGTGCCTATATGAAGCAATGCTATTTAGTTAAGCACAATTAATAGAAGAAGAGAAAGGCATATATTAACATGGGAAGGGCTTATAAAGAGAGATTTTGAATCTCTACATTTTGACCAGAATATGACCCATGACAGAGCTGAATGGAAATGAAGGATCCCTATAGCCGACCCCAACATAGTTGGGACTGAGTCTTAGATGATGTTGATGATGACATGGTACTTAGCTGGAGTTGGAATTTTTAGATCATTGGGGCTTTATATGAGTCCCATGTGGTTGTTTTAAATATTTTTAGGTATAATGACATCAGTAAGAGATGTCTTGAAGAAGAATATAGAAATTGTAGTAATATTGAATAGAATGTGCTTGTAGTATCACTTTGCCATTTAGGGTTGTATATTGTTGTTTCTTTTATGTACATGTAATTTGAAATAAATATAAATGATAAGATTAATTTTGGTTTTATCAGAATTGAGTGTGTTTGGTTGATAAATGAACATGCATATATTTATCTGACATGAATTATTTTAGTAGTTTTTTAAACATAATTAATTACATGTGTTTTGTGTATATTAATTCAATCATGTTTGTTGAGAATCTTGTGTTTGGTTTCTTAATCAAGGTTTAGTTTCTAGAGTTATGATTGGCATTTGTGCTAATCGAAACATGCGAGGTAGAAAGCCAAAATGGGTGCGCATGAGAGGCACACCCACTTTTAGAAATATAAAAGCCTATTGTGAAACCTACATCATCATCGAAATGTTATTGTAAGATTATCTAAAGAAGGACAAATGGAAGTGCAAAAAAGGCATATTGTACTTGGGTTATTACTTAAATGCTCATAACTCTCTTGAATGAGTCATCTAACTAATTCTTACATTACAATGTACATAGAGGACACACCATTGATGTACACATGTATTTTTTATGTTGTATGAAAAAATCACGGATTAGACTCGGTTTAACAACGTCAAAACCCTAGCCAGCACCTCCCATCTCTATAAAACCACCCCTCATTGCCCCTTTATATAGGTTCACCATCTTGAATCCTCAAGCACCCAAAACCACTCTCCCCACCTCCCTCAAGCTCAAAATTATAACACAACCCATGTGGTTAGGGCCCTACATGAGTTGTATGTGGTTAGTGGCTATTCCTTCTTCCTTTCCTTTTGTAGAGATCAAATAATGATGGGTCTCATCCTTCCTCGTGACTTCCAAGCAAGGAAAAGAGACTCCATAAAGATGTGGTTCTCTCAACCATTCCCCTTATTCTAATATCAAGTAGTGTGAGGATATGAACATTGGAGATTGATTATTCCTCATATATTTCATTCTTCTGATGACCTTTCTATGTGTCTTACATCCATGCACGAGCTTACCATCAATTTCCCATGTTAGCATGCATTTCCTAAGTTTAGTTTCCCCTTGGCATGAGGTAATAGCTTAGTTTTAACGTGTTGAGATATCTAACACCTTCCTCTTGCTTAATATGATGTGTTATCCAATTCTCATGCTATATATGATCCTTATCTTCTTATTGTTTGAGTTCCTAAAGGATTTATGTGTTATTCTGCATAAACACAATTGTGACTCCCTTTTTCTGGTCGCACTTTCTGCCTCTCATGGATCCACAATCAAATCCCCATGTGTTTTCACACGAATGAAAACAAATACGCCACTCAAATCTCATCCAGAACAAAACTTCTTGTGATTAGTAGTGTTGCCATGGTTGTGATGGATTGTCCACACTTGAGGGGCACAATGCTCCCTTTTCATGGTTGATTATCTGAAGCTTCTTTTCAATGTGTTAGAGACCAAGAATGTGGTGGAGTTGGTTGTGTCCATGGTTAGTCCTATATAACTGTGGTGGATGATAGTATGGGCATGGTAGACATACTAGAGTTATCGCTGCAACTTGTGGTTGATTGTGATCATGACGAGTACTACCCTATATTTATCTCATGTGAAAACTTTTAGCAGTTTTATAAAGATAATTACATGTGTTTCTTATATATTGATTCAGTCATGTTTGTTGAGAATCTTGTGTTTGGTTTCTTAATCAAGTTTAGTTTTTAGATATTTTTCTCTAAAGATTGACATTTGTGCTAATAAAAACATGTGAGGTAGAAAGCCAAGTCTATTGTGAAACCTACACCATCATCTAAATGTTATTGCGAGATTATCTAAAGTAGGACAAAGGGAAATACATCAAAGGTGTATCCGTACTTGGGTTGTTACTTAGATGCTAACAATAACATTCTTGAATGACTCATCTAATAGTTCTTACATTACAATATAAATGGAGGATGCACCATTGATGCACACATGTATAATTTAACGTGTTGGGATGTGTAACACCTTCCTCTTGCTTAATAGATGTGTTTTTTGGTTCTCAGGTTATGGATTGTCCTTATCACTTTTTTTTTAGTTCTTAAGGGATTTATATGTTACTCTGCATAAATACAAATGTGACTCCCTTTTCCAGGTCTCACTCTCTGCCTCTCATGGATCTGAAGTCAGATCCCCACGTGTTCTCACATGAATGAAAACAAATACGCCACTCAAAGATCACCCAGAACAAAACATTTTGTGATTAGTAGTGTAGCCATGGTTGTGGTGGGTTGTTCACACTTGAGGGGCACAATGCTCCCCTTTTCATGGTTGACTATTTGAAGCTTCTTTTCATTGTGTTAGAGATCAAGAATACAGCTGAGTTGGTCGTGTCCATGGTTAGTCCTATAGAAATGTGGTGGATGATAGCATGAGCATGGTAGACATACCAGAGTTATTCATGATGAGTACCCTACATGTGATCTTTATGGACTTCTTGTTCAGTCTTCATCTACCTACATGTCTATGCCATTTCATTACTTCACCACTTTGCATTTGAGTTTGGCCGCGAAACACAATTGAGAATATAAATTAGAATTTGTGTTCTAGCTTATTATACCGAACGAAGATGGGCTTTTTAGGGTAAACATTACATTAAATTTATGCAGCAAGGGTAATATAATATCAGAACTCTGTCAAAGATAACTAAGATACCTTTCAGGCTAATACAATATCAGACCTCAAAGATCGAGTTTCCAACTTTTAGGATATAGATTAAACCATGGTAAACTGTTGTTTGGTCTAAGACCCCAACGAAACCGAATCACAAATCTGGTGTGACCTAGGCCTGGACAGATGGAAAATACAAGTTACACCCCACTTATTTCTTTCTGGGCCCAAAGGACACACGACCGTCCGCTAGAGACGCGACTGGCAGCTAAGGCACGAAATGGGGGAGATCCTAATCGGGCGCTTCGGGTTGCAGTTGCGCGCCGTCGCCGCTCTTAGGGCGGGGTTCCGACAATTTAAGCGGAGCCGGTGCCACCATTCTCGTTCCCAACTCCACACACACACACACGCCTTCAGGTTGGTCCCTCCACTACGCTTTCCATCCACACGCACGCAGGTAAGGACAGGAGAGAGAGAGAGAGGGCGAGGCCGAAAGCGATCATCCAGGGAAGGGACACAAGCTTTTTCGCCACCCGACCTTCGCCACCACCAACCAAACCCCCGCAAAAACCCTGTTGATAACCTCCGCCGCCACCCCCAAGGTGTTGCCAGTTGCCGCCGCCGCTGAGATGCTCTGCGTCACTCCAGGCAGCCGATGCCACCACGATTCGTCGACGCCGCCGCCTGGTCAGCCGTTCCCCTCGAGCAGGGCCCGCGTGCGGCCTATTTTTCATGGGAAGGAGCCGGCGCCCGCTGTCTTTGTCAGCCGGAATGAGGCGTTCGGCTTCGAGCGCAAGAATGTAGTTCGGAAGAACTACGGAAATGCGGAAATGCGTAACTACGGATGTGATGTTCCTTACTCTATCCCCAATTCCAGTAACCCTAACTCCAGACCCGGCCTCGGCGTCGAGGCCGTGTCCAATCGCGCCGCCGTCGACGAAACCGAGGACGGTAGCAAGCCCTCACTTCCAAGACACCACCAGAGGCCGGCGCGTGTCGGGCCAGACGGCGACGGCTCCGCGGCGGCGGATTGCGGCTCCGTCGGGCGCAAGATTGTTCCGTTCGCGTCCGCCGACCATTACCAACCGCAGGCTGGTTGCCAGGTGAACCACCAGCCGTGGTTACGGACGTACAACGTCGCCGGGTACTCGAGGATGGACCGCGAAATGCTGCTGCGGAGGCTGTCGTCCGAGCTCCAGACTGTGCGCCATGTCTTGGACCGCGTCGACTCCTGGGATCCCTCACGAGCCATCGTCGTCGCCTCTAGCTCCAACCGCCCTCCGAGTCCATCCCCATCGCCGCCGGTCGTGAGGGCCCCTCCACCAGAACCAAGACCCGTAACCCCTGACGGCAAGACTGACCCGCCGGCCCCGGAGGAGCCTAAAAAGGTCCCCGATAGCACCAAGACGCCACGCTCTCCCACGAAGAAATCCAAGAAGCGAGCCGCGGCGGAGAAGCACCTGTCCAACGTCATGAAGAGGTGCGCCCAAATCCTGACGCGGCTGATGCGCGCTAAAGACGGGCACATCTTCAACACTCCCGTGGACGTGATCGGGCTGCGGCTCCACGACTACCACCACATTATCAAGAAGCCCATGGACCTCGGCACCGTCAACTCCAGGCTCAGCGCCAACCTGTACGCCTCCCCCTCGGAGTTCGCCGAGGACGTGCGCCTCACGTTCAACAACGCCGTCAAGTACAACCCCAAGGGCCACTACGTCAATGACCTGGCGACGCAGCTGCTGAACATGTTCGAGTCGCTGTTCAAGCCAGCCAACCAGAAGTACGAGAAGCACCTGAGGGCGGCGGCTAGGGCACAGGGAACGGCTGGGGGAAAGGAGAGGCGGAGAGAGGGAAGCTGCAGGCTCGGTAACCCCAAGAAGAAACCCCGGACGGCTTCGGTTGTCCTTCCGGCTAAGATCACTGTGGAGCCGCGTGCCTCGTCAACAACTCCTTCGCCTAGGCCGGTTCTTGCTCCAGCTGCGGCTACATTGAGGCCTCCTCACCCGCAGCCTCAACAACAGCAGCCGCGCGGGCTTTCTTCTCCTCCGCAGTGGTGCCATCGACCCTTGCAGCCGGAACCTCGTTGTCCTCCTCCGACGCGGCCGTCACTGCAGCCCGCGGCGGGGCCTCATCATTCTGTCCACCGTGAATCTTCTCCTCCCCGAAGTCTACTTCCGAAACGAGTGAAGCTAAAGAGTAAAGATCCAGTGAAGAGAGAGATGAGTTCGGGAGAGATGAGAAAGCTGATAGAGGGATTGCAGACACTGGACACACACTCCCCAGCGCTTGAGATTGTCAAACGTAGACAACCCAGTGCCTTGGTTGTGGAAGGGGATCAAGCAGAGCTGATCTTCGAAGCCCTCAACAATGAGACACTCTGGGAGCTGTACAGCCACATCTATGGTCACAACAGGGTGCAGCAGGCAACGAAAGCTGACAAGGTATATATGATGAAGGAGGAACTTTCATATTCCTTGGTATCATCTCATTTGGGTACTTACTCTTTCTGCTCGCTCTGCCCATCTCCTTTCCTTCTTCAGGATCAAGCGCCGGTTGAAAATGGCAGGAGTCCTGGTGGCGGGTCTACTACTGTGACAATGGAACTTGAAGACGAGGAAGACGTGGACATCGGGGAAGAGATGCCTCCCACACATTTCCCCTCCGTGCTGATTGACCCTGACGGTGAAGACACAATGAGTAGCAGTAGCAGCAGCAGTGGTGATTCGTCTTCATCCTCCTCTTCTACCGGTACTGGTTTCATTGCCCATTTGTAGCTAGCTCTTCCGCATTTTGCTATGGAGATCTCTACAGTCCGAGCCCTAGGGGCAAGCAATGCAATCACGTCTTTCTTGTATGGGTTCTATTGCAGAATCGGACTCTGACAGCGACTAGGCCGCCGCCTTCCTCTGGAGCTGGAATGACCGGAGAAGAGCGTCTGGGTTGACTGAAGACTTGAGTGTGTGTGTGTGTGTGAAAATGTGTGGGTCTGAAAATCATATGCTTTTCAGCATATGTTGTGTTGTCGTTGTAGATATGGACGGTAAATAGATATGTGGCAGTTTAGGTCATTCTTACATCACGTATATATACCGACACAAAGGGTTGAAATGAAACTTACCAGTGAGACAGATTCTGAAGCGAGGGTTACTAGGACATGTTCTGTAATGGATCAGAAAGTATTGATACAAAAAATGTAATCGAATGGAATATAACGACTAATGAATCATTTTTTTTGTTCCCAACGATGCTTTGCTGTGTTTACCTCCACACAAATTGCTTGACTCTTCATCACCCGAGATGTCGTCCACGCAATATGACAAACGCAACCTTCCAATCAATTTCATTTCTTGTTCAAGGAGTGGGTATTCTATTCTTCCCCTGTTTGGGCAAACAAACCACAAGTGCATCCCACTTATGGTTGGCCACTCACGAATACGTAAATGTGTATTTGAATGTCTTTAAAGTCGACCATTTATATATGGCGAAGTGATACAATGTAGAGAATTGTGAAACTAAATACCTAAATATGGGCCAACCCCAATTCTCCCAAGTTAGGCTTAAGACGGTCCATGGATAGACAACACATCAACAACCAAGCAAACGCGTGTTTGCCCAATTTAAGATACCCATTTGCATTCAGAATGACCATTTTACTTACCCTCCACGCAATACTATAACTAGATGTCAACTCTACCCTTTCCAAGTCACAATACATCTCTTAGCTACTACCTATTTTAACTTTTCCTTAAAGAAACGAAGAGTTGAACCTTTATAGAAAAAGATCCTCCTCTCCCGTTTTCAAGCTCATGCAAGGCTGACAAACCACTTGTGGAAGTTGTTATTGCCTCTACTAGACTACCAAAGTAAAGACAAAAGAAAAAAAAAATCAATTCTCCATTTTTAAACGTTTGGTATGATTCCTGTTTTATTTACATGTCAAATTCCCATTTTTATTGAGCATTTTGATTGTTTCTACCTTATGGCATATTTTAATTTCTGTATTTAGGTGATGTAACCATGTTATGCCCTCACATTTTAGATGAAGTTAGACTAGAGAAGAGTTGTTGAATCAGTGGAATGGTTAGTGTTCAGAGACCATGCACTACCCATTCACCAGTGACACCAACTCTATAGTACCAATAAAGGAAAGAAACCTACCCTTCTTTACTAAAAAAGAAGCCAATAGGGATAATAGGTTCTATTAGAGACAGTCACATGAATCCCTCTAAGTCTGTGTGACATCACTAGGATTACCCTCTCCACTAGACAAATTTATTAACATCTATGTTTGTATGATATCTGCAAAAGTCATGTTCCAATTGATGACTTTACGCATTGTGTTCTCTATCGGGGCGAGCTTCGCAAGAACAAGGTGGAAATCTAAAGACAATTGCACAAACCTATCTCTGTTTGTGTATTGCATGTGTCAAAAATGTCATCACACTGACAAGGTAGGATCTATCGTTGTGTAAGAGAGTGCAATTGCTTATCATGTGGATAATTGCACAAGTCAAATACAACAACATAGAATGATCACATTTCACCCATACATGTATGTCCCAATTGGATTTATTATGTTCCTATAACGTCTCAAGATTTGAGGTTTCGGATAAAATGATTTTAAAAGGAATGATTGGACTACCCACATCACCAAGATGCACCTCCTTTTCAGTGAGCCCATTACTAAAAAACTTTGTGGTTAAGCATGCTCAACCCAGAGTAGTACTAGGATGGGTGACCAGTCAAGAAGTTTGTGTTGGCTTGTGCGTCAGTGAGGACAAAGTGCGTAAAGGCTAGTGGTAGTCTATGGAGTCAGTCATCGTTCCTACTAGAGACTACCCATATCACCAAGTTGTACCTCCTTTTTAGGGAGCCCATCACTAAAGAACTCTATGGTTAAGCGTGCTCAGCCCAGAGTAGTACTATGATGGGTGACCTTACTAGTTCCAATTGTTCCTTACATACAACCACACTAGGGAGATAGTAAAAGAACAAGAAGGATGTGATTCCAAAAGGATTCCATCCTACTACATCAAGAGGGGCACTACAATGCCCTTTCTTCCATCTAGATTTTTATTTTTTTTTCTCATCCCCTCAATATCTCAATGATTCCACTTGTTTCATGCTCAAACTCTTATACTTAACTCCAATATTGCTAGCTTAAATCATTTGTTCCACAAGTAGGTCTAGCTCAATCCTGCATTGTACAAATTTTACTTATGTAATTTTACGTACACATATGTGACTGTGTATGGTTGTGGATCATTGTGCTAATTTAACATGTGTTATGGCTACCGAGGCCATTTGTATGATCCTAGGTGTTGGAAAATGACCTCAAAGGTGAACTCCATGGTATAATTTATAATCCACACTCGGTTTCTTAATACATGAGAGTAGTAATGTCACTCCTTATGATTCCATGAGCTTCACAAAGCTTAGCAGGACTATGTTGGCTTAACAATCATGAGAGTAGAGGACTATAAAAAACATGATCATCTCAATATTGTTTAGGGAAATGGGGATAATTTTGGAGTTTCTCACCTGAATCATTTGTAAAATAATATCAATAGTTGGGTAAATTCGTAAGGAACATGATTTAAGTGGATTATGAATCTTGGAACTTCTCAGATCATTTTATTTTTATCAAATTAAAAGTTTTCTATTTTAGATATTGGTGTACTTGACATCGATATTTCTTAAACTCAACAATGAGATAATGATTGTTTGGCTTTCAAGGAAATAAGAAAACAAGTGATTCATACTAACCCCAATAGAGATGACCTTGTAAGCTATATTAGAGTCATTCACTTACAACATTCTTTAGTAGCACCATTATCACATGGATAACCAAAGGCATATTTGGTGTTGTTACAAATATCCAAGATGTGACATTGACTAAGTTTTTTGCACTTTATAGAATATAAAATATCACTTCTATAATAACCATTGATTCCTTACTCTTTCTTTACGTATTTAGAATTGTTATTTTCTTAATTCCATATATTTTTCTTCTCATGCATTGATAAAGTAGTAGCAAAAACATAATCATAGTTGATCCAAAATTAGAACAAACTATAATACACTATTGTTTCTAGATATTCAACAATTCTAAAATTTGTTGCTTCTAATAATGAAGGAGAGACCACTTATTGATATTGCTCAACATATTGTGTGTAATATGTGCTTCAATATATTAGGACCAATCATTGAACCAATGACATTGACTTAAATCCATTCCTACTAATATGATTAATATAATCAACTCAAGTTGCACCCACCAAAGTGTCAATGTGAATATTAGGTTATTGTTAGATTCTATACTATTTTGAATATTAAATTGTTCCCTTATAATGCATGATTCTCAACTAGAAGTAGCAAGCATAGTTAACAATATTTGGGGGGGGGGTGTTATTAAATACTTCCACCCAGGGTGGTTAAATAACCCCTACTTGTCTTATATAAACAGTCACCCATAAGGCAAGAAAAGATCATTCCCAATATAAACACCTTTACATGATTTAATAACTAAGTTCAACCACTACAATATCCAACTCCAAGTTGCTTTGCTTATTTCTTTTCCTAGTTCCCTAGACATCACTATACATTTCCATTTTGATTGAGATATGACCTCTTGGAAGCTTATGCTCTTCATACTACATATATATTCAATTGGGATCACGAGTTTTTAATATGGAAAATAAATATTTGGATGTTGATATGGATGGTAATCTTTTGCATTCTCTATGGCGCCTTTTGGTTATTTTCCTATATGCATACTTTTCTTAATTTGAGCATGTTCTTCCTGATTTTGTAGCTTTAAAAAAAAATCATGTAAACTATCCACGATATTCAATCACATAGGACATTTGTTTCATATTCTTAATCTTAATTTCAGCCCAAATTCATTGACTTTGATTGGATTCATTATATCAATTATTTAACAACTATGTTTTGCTTGATATGTCTTTATCATCTTATCGATAGATTGGAAACTACTTTGTGCCTCATTAGTTTATTTTTTTTGAGAGAAGATTGCTTCATATAACTGTGTACATTTACAGATAGATTTATCTAGACCATCATTTATTTATATTTTGAGGAAAGTGTTAGTAATACTTATATAAGATTGTATCTAGTTGTTGTGCACCTTGTACTTGTCATATTTATTAATGGGGTCTCACATCAAGGGGGATCTAAATCTTTTTTGTGCCATCCTATATTTTTTATTTTAATAAAGGATCAAAAGAAAAATAGATATATGTTAACATAATTCTCATATAGTAGATTCATTTCCTCATTTACCATGTTTGTGATTATCTTTAATTAGTCTATAACTATGATAAATATACCATTTTCATTATTGACTTAGGGAAAAAGTTTTTTCCAATAGTGTCTAGTAAACTGATGGAAGAAATTACATTTCAACTCCTTTTTGACTAAATTCTATAACATTTCATGAAGTTCCATAAAAGTTTGCATATCACAAATCACAACGACACATGTGATCTTTGAACTTATCTATGTAAATTTTAATTATTTTTCTTATCAGATATATTTATCCTTATAAAAGGGGGAGATTTTTTGTAATGTCTTAACCTAGATTAATCCCCACATCATGCCTTGTTGAAATTCATTATGTGTTTGGATGCTTTAGTTGCATGATTTTATTGTTTAATGGTTATGTAGTTAGTTGGATGGTGATATGCTCTTATGGATCTATGTGCAAATTCTCCATGTGTGGAGGTTCCTTTTTGTAATTTACATGTAAGGTGTTTACTATCTCTCTCTCACTCTCTATCACTTAGGACTTGTTCTAGTGAGATTTGGTTGCTTAAGCAACCACCCTTCCATCTCATTGGTTGATGACAGATGGAGGAACTTAGTCTTGTTCACCCTTTGCATCCTCATTTGTTGATGGACCCATAATGTGGTGACCAATGGTATTATGCATGTTACCGATAGATGACTCTCTGCTAGATTACCCATCAAGGAGTCTTGATGGGAGCATGCCACTGACTTCTCATTAGTTGAGAATTGATGAGTGTCAATGTGACATTCCCTGATGTCAACAACCGACTGACTTTATGCCTTCACATACCGATGAGAGTGTTGGGAACCTATAATTGATGAAGAGTTTGGCCAATGATAACAAATGAGATCATGCATTTGAGAATCTATGACGGGATTTATGAGACTTCATATTCCCCTCTCTGATGGGATTGTTTCTACTGTCTATTTATGAGAGATAGGAGTCATCCTCCAGTGACTGATGAAGCCATAGGTGTGAAGATTGAAGGATCTACATATTTGACCACAAAATCTCTCTCTCTTTTTCTATTTCCTCTAGGGCTATAAATACCCCCTTGCTCTCCCTTCTTTGTCTTAGTTGCATGAGCTACCTTTTCTGATATGAAGATACAATGATTTGTTAGCGGTTGATGACAATCAATGAAATTCCTACCTTCATCGACCTTCACCAGAGTTGTTGTTTACTCTCTTTTTTAGAGTAGACACTCCTCTTACTCCTTATGGGTCTATATCCAAGTAAGAGAATCTCCTTTCCTTCCATTATCTCAATGATCCTTTATCTTCTTGCGTCTCAAGCCATATTCTTGGTGGTTTCTCCTAGGGTTTTGACTTTGTTAGTCCTACATCATATTTCCCATTTTTTCCTTGCCCTAGTTGCTCTTAGATTACAGAGATAGAGTTGTAGAAACCTTTGAAGAGAGAATGATCATATATTTAGAAAGATTGTGGGTCGCCTAAGGTTTGTATTTTGTTGGAACTTAAAGCATAAAGCTCCAGCTATTACTTCATCATCTTTGAGTGGATTCATTTCCACTTTTCATAAGGCGAGTGATATCATATGATGCATTTAGTACATACACCATACATGTAAACCCTAATATTTCTGCTAAACTCTTTTTTATGTCAATAGATGGAATCTTCCATATTTATCACAAGAAGACAATGAGAGTATGGTCTTGCATGTTACACCTAGATCTTTAGACATACTTCCTTAATGTCAGAGTATTCTTAGGGCCTACATGTGTGATAGATTTGTTCCATGTTGGTATATGATCTTAAAAGTGGTACATTTATGATACCTTGTACTTTATGTTGTGGAATACAAAGTATAGGATAACCCTTGATGTCATAGAACCTTCCTAGCACTTTTTAGGGCTTTTTACTAAGATTTGATACTGTTGAAATATTTGGAAGTAGACTTATACACTAAATTAGGTTTCCTTATACTTAACCCTTTAAGCATACATGTTGTTTACTTCCTTAAAAGTGATATTTTGTTACTACTCACGAGTAAATGAGTGGAGCTCAGAGGATTTTGATGTCTCTTGATAAACCTTAAAATCTCATAATTTCTCATATGATATCCTTGAGAAAAACCTTGGTGTGGTTATTTATGTTGTAATAAGGCCTTGTGGAACTTGGATCTTAACATATGTCCTTGAATAGTTAATGGGTGTTATAAAACTCCACTTTGTTTGATGATGGATTGGTGTTGTAAATTGTTTTATATCTTGTGAAGTTTCAAAAGAGATTGATTAATCTGTAAATTACATTTTTGTTGATTGTATGTAACATGTTTGTAGTAGTCATAAAACAAATAATTTGTCCAATTAATCAAGTGAACCCTAATGTTGTAATGCTCTAAATTTGTAATCTTGTTTTCCTGGGTCATTAGGGGAAATAGTGAAGAGAGTTAATCTTGTAATAATATATATGTCGTGAAAAGATGCAATCAGATATTAATGAATATATGAGGACAATTGGGGGTTGGTATACCATGACATCTTTAAACCTTGTAGTGACTTAGTTGTAACTGTTGGTATGAAGAGATGTGATGTGTTTTGATTTTTTGATTGATACCCTAAGTTGTTGCCTTGTACCTGGGATGAACCTTTGATAAGTGGATCTGGTTTTTAGCCATTTGCATAGTAGACTAGCCTTTGAGCTCTCTACCTTTTGTTTCCCTCACTTTAACATGATGATGTATGCAGAAATATCATGGGATCTAGATGCCCTTAGATCTTGTATGAATTTCTAGAGAGGCTTTGTACAGGATGGCTAGTGGTTTGAGTGGTACGTTTCAAAATTGAGGGAATATTAAAATGTGCAACTCAATCATTTAGGATATTTGTTCGAGTTTATTTGGATGCACATACTTGTTGTGATTTCTTTCTGTATAAGTTGTATATGCAATCTATTTCATGTTTAGGCGCCCATGATGGCATGTGTATGATTATGGTTATATGCCTTTGATGTACTATGAGTTCAATAATTTAACTATTTCTTATCCTATTTATTTACTTATACGCATGTTGTAAGTAATAAATGTATTAAATTTTGTATCATATTGTTGGGTTGGGGTTTCACCGTGTGGTATTCCATATCTTTTTATGTGACTAGATGAGCCTCCCTGGTAGAAGTGGTGAGGTCTAGTGTCGTGGTGGATGCCAATCACCTAGAGGTGGGAATGTTTGCGTTTCACCTGGTATTTCTTGGTTCTTGACATCACCTGGAAATAGGTGATATTTATGCTTGGGTTAGGTTGTACTAGAATCATCCCTATACTCACATCCTAATTAGGGAGTTTTGTAAAGTACTTGTAATAACAACTTGAGTTGTGAGTTATCTACTCAAGCATGTCATTTGATCCCTTTTTAATGGTGTGACCAAGGGCACAATCGTCAGCTGAATGTAAATATAAATGTGGAAAGTATTACATTTTCTTGTCCTAGTTTAATGTTATCTTGTGGTGTTGTTTTATATTTTTTTATCTCATGTTGTGATATTGAGTGTTTTGATAATGATAGTTGTTTGGATTTTAACTCAAGATTTATTTTGAGTAATCTCGATCTTGAGGTGATGAGGTGTCATATTTTGGTCCAAAAAAACTTATGTGTGCCTATTTATAAGTGAAATATATACTAAATTGTTGGTATAACTATGCTTTTGATATTTTTAGGTACACATTAGTTAGAAGAACATTAATTTCGACATATAAAGTCAAATTTGTTATTCTTTTCTAATCCCAATGGAATGTAAAATATGTAAATTATCAAATTATTTTTTATAACAAATAAACATATCGTTACCGAGCAAATGAACATGGTTGCCATTACTTGTGACCATAGTGGATCCACTAGGATTGATAACATTTATGAGTAAAACATTAAAAATAGAAAATGATTTTTTGAGTATTTTTCTAGTGGTTTATATTTAGTCAAACTATATATTATATTGAAATGATGGTTGGGAAACATTTGGTTGTGGGAGGTTCAAATTCAATGCATTTAGTTGTTAAGTTCTCAATGTGCTACTTTATTTTTAATGGTGTTTAATGATGTAGTTTAATGTTTTCTAATTACACCTTGTATTAGAAAATAGGTCCAAAACACAGTTCATACCATGCTCAAATTAATAGTGATCAAGTGTGTTCGAGTTTCTTCCTCACATAATCATGTAAAAAAGAGTATCCAATTTTTACTTCATTTTTTACTTTTTGATGTTTCTAATCTTCTCTTTCTATCTGTAATGACGTATTTTCAAATTAGTCATCTAATTAGGGTTTACTTGGATGATTGTATGATTAGCTAAGCTGGTCATTGTTTAAAGCTTGATTAGTTATGGTACTTAATTTTTGATGTTTTAAATATAATGAGAAGGTTTAATCATACTTTGATTTACATAATTAGGTTAAGATTTGAAAACCCAAATCGGCCCAAATTAGGGTTTTGATGACATATGAATACATAATTTGATAAGTATAGTGTCTCACTAAATGATTTTTAGTAATTTATGTGTTACTCTGATTCAATTAAAATTTGGATAAGATTTGGAAATCTCAAATTTGAACACTATTGAAAAATTTCAGAATTTTTGAAGAATGTTCTGACCTATTTGTCGGTCGAGTCTCAAACTTGACCGACCATATTTTTAGATTGATATAGCAATGTGGTAATTGAATTTTATATTTTTATTGGTATATGCAATTGATCTCAAATTTTAAATTTAGTTGATAAACTCCATTATAGACATAATATTAAATTGGAGTAATTTTTGGATGATGATTGATCTCTACATAGAGGGGTGTCGGTCGAGTTCTGTGAAGGACAAACTCGACCGACCATGCTGCAGACTGCAATATAGCAGTATAGTATTTGATTTTTAATTATTTATTGGTAACAATAAATGATCTAAAAATTTTATTTTTTATTATAAACTCAATTTCAGACATTGGGTTAAAGTTTAATAATTTTTGGATGAGGTTTGAGTTCTAAAAAGTGTAGTTTAAGTCGAGTTTATAACTCAACCGACCAACCAGTCTGAGCAAAATAAAAATACATTAAAGGGCTTGTTTGTCATTGTTCTAAGCAGCTCCATTCATCTATATGTATAACCTAGCACACAAGGAGCTCTCATAACTCATAATTCCTATCAAAGAAATGAAATTATTGAGAGATAGGAGAGCTAGGGTTTTGAGAAGAGAAAGTGGTGGAGATGTTGACCTAGGGTTTCTCTATCCAAGATATGATGAAATCAAGTAAGTTTAGCTTCTTTACATAACATTTCATGTTTAATCTTCTCTCACATGTTAATATTCCATTCATTCTCTGATTTGATTCAAAATCACATCAAATCTCCCCCTTTCTCTTCTAATCCCCATTTCTAGGGTTTCCGAGTTGAGAGGAGAAAGAATTAGATTCATTTGCGAGAGTTTGATTGGGTTTCCAAATATTCAGAGGTTGACCTACGTTTTTAAGGTGCTTGGCACCTGAGGTGAGTGTTTTTCTCCCTCCTAAGCTTTTTGTTCATGTTGAAAGCCTAATTCTATCTGGTTAAAACAATCAGAAACCTTGTGTGTATATGTATATGATTGGATTTGATTTGGGAAAGATATTGGGAGATCCAATTCTTATGGTTTTGAATATTTCTCATTGGTTGGAACTTTATTAGTTCCTGATATATTGAAATCGCATCCATGGGTAATCTTATGGGTAGATGAATATGCTATTTCATGTGAATTTTTCCTAAAATTTAGCCCAATGGCCGATATGCTTGGAATTGAATTGGCATGTATAAAATCATATTTGAATTGTACTAGATTATATTATACAAGTGTATTGTTGAATGTTAATTGAATTGAATGACCACATATACTGATTAGGATTTGTGTTGAGGAAGTGAATAAAATGAGTCAATTAATCAATGTATACTTATGAATGATGAATGAAATGTGTGAAAATGGAAACTAGGGTTTCCATGTTTGTGAATAACCCTAATGAACCCTTGAGGCATGATTGGATTACTGAATGATGTGATTCTTATGATATGTTGAACTAAAGAATGACTTCTTGAAAACCCTAAAAGTTTATTATTAAGATGATTATGAGTGATAAAGCTAGAACTTGTATATGATGTTGTAAATGTGATCAAATATTGAAGTTGAAAGTATTAATACTTCAATTGAATATGATGAGTCTTACTAATATCATCTAAGTCTAATGCATTTGTTTTAGTAGAAAAAAGAATGATCATTGTTGGGAATGACATTAGAAGTCAATGACAGCGTGGTATCAGAGCCTAGGTTAGATGAGTCTACAAGGATAATAGGATCTAGGACTATATGATAATGTAGATGTTGAATATAACCTGAATGATGTGCATACTGACTGAACTCACTGGTCAAGTATCTGGGTATTGAGCTAAGCTAGTATGGATCTACCCATTGTACTTCTTGTGGATGCCCTAACCAAGTATCCAGATGGACACAGTTGGTAGTATAAAAAGATGTATGGAGATAAAATGGTGAAAAAGAAAAGGATTTTATAATTCATTATGGAACCTATGACAAGCATGAAATTTCATATAAGAAAGATGAAAGATTTATGGATTATGAAGATAATCGCTAATGAGTTTGAATTTGAGTATAAATCTAAAATTGTTAGAAAAAGCTATGAACTAAGATGCACACTAGATGATCTTCTTTATGAAGGAAATTGATGAATGCAGATGATAATATGTGAATGAGTCATAATCTTAATCCATGAGATACACAATCAAAATTTTAAAAAGGGATGTGAAAGGTGATGTGAATCAGATCTTGATAAATGATGTATTACTAATATTTGTGATTCAAATGTTAATGATACTCAAGGAGAGATATGATGATGACATAGGATGAAATATCCATCTAATACAACAACAAAAAAAGATGTTATATGAAAGAAAGATAAAATTAAAGAATTTCTAACTGGATGTGAAGAGAGATGGATGATTAGATTATATGATATTCTTCCATATCTTTTCTTGGATTTTGGGATGAAATCCTAAAAGGAGGGGAGAATTTGTAATGACTCATTTTCAAATTTGTCATCTAATTAGGATTTACTTGGATGGTTGTATGCTTAACTAAGTTGATCATTATTTAAAGCATGATTCGTGATGGTACTTAATTTTTGATGTTTTAAATATAATGATAAGGTTTAATCATACTTCTATTTTCATAATTAGGGTTAAGATTTGAAAACCCTAATCGGCCCAAATTACGGTTTTGATGACATATGAATACAGAATTTGATAAGTATAGTGTCTCACTAAATGATTTTTATTATTTTATGTGTAACTCTGATTTAATTCAAATTTTGATATGATTTGTATATCTAAAATTTTAACACTGTTGAAAAATATTAGATTTTTTGAAGAATGTTATAACCTGTTTGTTGGTCGAGTTTCAAACTCGACCGACCATATTTTCAGATTGATATAGCAGTGTTGTAATTGAATTTTATCTTTTTATTGGTATGTGAAATTGATCTCAAAATTTAACTTAAGTTTATAAACTCTATTATAGACATACTATTAAATTTTAGTAATTGTTGGATGATGTTTGATCTCTACAAATAGGGGTGTCGGTCGAGTTTTGTGAAGGACAAACTCGACCGACCATGCTGCAGACTGCAATATAGCAGTATTGTATTTGATTTTTAATTATTTATTTGTAACTCCAAATGATCTAAAATTTTTACTTTTCCTTATAAACTCAATTTCATACATTGTAATAAATTTAATAATTTTTGGATGAGGTTTGAGTTCTGAAAAGTGTGGTTTCGGTTGAGTTTATAACTCAGCCAACCAACCCGTCTGAGCAAAATAAAAATACATTAAAGGGCTTATTTGCAATTGTTCTAAGTACCTCAATTCATCTATATGGATAACCTAACACACAAGAAGCTCTCATAACTCGTAATTCCTGTCAAACAAATGAATTTATTGAGAGAGAGGAGAGCTAGGGTTTTGAGAAGAGAAAGTGGTGGAGATGTTGACCTAGGGTTTCTCTATCCAAGATATGATGAAATCAAGTAAGTTTAGCTTCATTGCATATCATTTCATCGTGAATCTTCTATCACATGTAAATATTCTGTTCCTTCTCTGATTTGATTCAAAATCACATCAAATCTCCCCCTTTTCTCACTCTCTCTTCTAATCCCAATTTCTAGGGTTTTCGAGTTGAGAGGAGAAAGAATTGGATTCATTTATGAGAGTTTGATTGGGTTTCCAAAAATTCAAAGGTTGACCTATGTTTTTAAGGTGCTTGGCACCTGAGGTTAGTGTTTTTCTCCCTCATAAGCTTTGTATTCATGTTGAAAGCCTAATTCTATCCGGTTAAAACAATCATAAACCTTATTTGTATATGTATGTGATTGGATTTGATTTGGGAAAGATATTGGGGGATTCAATTCTACTGATATTGATTATTTCTCATTGATTGGAACTTGATTAGTTCCTGATATATTGAAATATGATCCATGGGTAATCTTATGGATAGATGACTATGCTATTTCATGTGAATTTTTCCTAAAAAACAGCCCAATGGCCAATATGCATGGAATTGAATTGACATGTATAAAATCATATTTAAATTGTACTAGATTGTATTATACAAGTGCATTGTTGAATGTTAATGAAATTGAATGATCACATATTCTGATTAGGATCTGTGTTGAGGAAGTGAATAAAATGACTCAATTAATCAATGTATACTTATGATTGATGAATGAAATGTGTGAAAATGGAAACTAGGGTTTCCATATTTGTGAATAACCCTAATGAACCCTTGAGTCATGATTGGATTACTGAATGATATGATTCTTATGATATGTTGAACTAAGGAATGACTTCTTGAAAACCCTAAAAGTTTATTATTAATATGATTATGATTGATAAATCTAGAACTTGTATATGATGTTGTAAATGTGATCAAATGCTGAAGTTGAAAGTATTAATACTTCAATTGAATATGATGAGTCTTACTAATATCATCTAAGTCTAATGCATTTGTTTTAGTATAATAAAGAATGATCATTGTTGATTATTGGAATGACATTAGAAGTCAAATACATGGTATACTTATCTAAATATAAGAAATGGTATGAAGAAAAAATGTATTGATGGTTATGGCAAGTTAAAGATAAAACTAATGAAGTTATTATGATGAAGTATTTAATCATTTGTTTTAATTACATGTGGATTAAACCAAATTGAATGAAACATACTAAAACTATACTTTGATGGATATCAATGAAAAGAGAAGTATTGTATATCAAGTGAGTTAAAAATGATTGGTTCTAGTAATTTAATGAATATGACATAAGAGAAGTTGAGATTAATGAATATGAATTGAAGGAAAAAAATGAGAATTAGTAGATGAATTTAAGAAACAAATTCTAACCCTAAAATTTTGAGCTAGATGGTGCTAATGCATAACCATATCAAATGAGGGATTAAGGAATGTACATAATTGTAGTTTAATTAAATTAAAAGATGAGGTTCAAGCATTTGAATTGATTTACAAGAATGTGTTCTTGTATTGTGATTGTTTGATAGAATACTTGTACTATGAGAATCAACTGTTTTGATGGAATTCAAATGATAATCAACATGTGTTGATTAGTAACCACATATGAAGAATGTGAAATAAAAGAAGAAGAAAACTAAGTCTGTTATGCATGTGTATGCATGAAATTTATTGGCAACTATTTAGATTGGATGGAACAAGCATATGTTGTATGATAAATCTATTCTAAGTATGAGGAATGATACATGATATATATATATGCTTTTACTATTGCTAGTTCTAATGCTTCTGCTAATATTTATTCAGAATTGTGATATACAATGAACTAATAAGATTTATGTTGAAATTGAATTTAATATGCACTCCTTACATTGAGAAACCATGATAAGGGTAAATGTTGCATAATGAGATTATGTCTAGGGTTGAAAGCCCACTGATGATGATAAAACCTGGTGAGGTAAATGTTGGACTATAACATTATGTATCGGGCTGAAGGCCTACTGTTGATGATTACTATGATATGATGTAGAAGATTAAAATAATCATGTGTTGCAATATATAGATTTATTGTGCTACTTGCTTTGATCATTGTCCTTATTGATAAACTTAATATGTTTCATGTTATTCTAGTTACACAAGAATACACAGATATGATATATGATGTTTTAAATTCTTTTAAGATGGGTAAAAGAGATTAATAACAAGTGAAATGATGGAACATCCAGTTAGGTGCCCTGAACACCATGAGTTTCCCCCGAGGACCACACTGGGGAAACAAAATGGATCTCCTTGTAGTAATCGATGAATTATGAGAAGGATTTCCAAAGTGTGGATTGAGACCTTAAAGGTTAGACCACAGGGATTTAGGAGTGAGTCATCTGGAGTGGATCTGGCCCTAAATCCTTGTTGTGAAAGTCTATGTCTAGATGGAATAGACTCTGATGAAATGAAATATGTGAAATGTGAAATGAAAAATATGTGAAACACAGTGATATGTGATATATTGTTTTGTTGGTTCCTATCTTGTGCACCCAAGATGAAGATGTGAGCCTCTTTAGGAAACCCTGAGGTGGCCAGGGTCTGTTGTTGATATCTTAGGGTGGCCGGCTAAACCCTAATATAGTAATGGTGAGTTGTTGACATGAGAATCAGACGTGGTGACTTCTACTTGGTGAGGTACAAGCCAAGTAGTCTCAGGGCAAATGAATAAAAGATGATAAACCATGTAGAACATGATTTGAATGGTTGGTTACATTCCTTATACTACTACTTGATGATTTGTCATTGTTAATTATGCTTCTATTATGGAAATTAATCATGTTGCTATGGACATTTTCTATTTCATATTATGATATGTCATGTTGACAAGTTATAAATGATGGGATTTATATCCATTCTGAATATGAGTTGGATTGCTTGCTATTTGATAGTATCATTTGGTAGATATGTATTGTGGGTACTTCAACTTCAGGACTGCAGGATGTGTTCCTGGTCCGATGGCGGAGTGTCACAAAGATAATGTTATTGTTATGTATTGATTGAAAATGCTTAGAACTTGACTTATTTCTCATTCTATAGGATTCTTAATCTGAACAAAGAAGTATCTGCTGATTTGTTCAAAGACATGCTTTAACATATGTTTCAAAGTTATAATTGGTTTAAGTGATTACCTTATCTGTTGGATCATATTACCATTGCAAGATAGATTTGACTAATGATAGAATTGTTTGCTAGACTTTTCAATATCTACATGTTTATGTTAATTTTATTATATTTAATCTGATGTTGATGCATGTACCTAGCTTGAGTGGGAGGTATCCACTCACTATGGCTCTATATGAGTCTCATGAGGTTGTTTCAAATGTTTTTAAGTATAATGCTATCCAGCGGAGAGGTCATGATGAAGAAGATATAAATAACATAATCTAGATAGATTAGAATGTCCTTGTACTCTCTCTTTCCCGAGATGGGTTGTAGATTAAGTTTGTTCATCAATGTACATGTATCTGATGTAAACCGAACCACATATGAGAACAAGATTTAATTATGGATTTAATGGAGTTGAATATGATTTGTGATATCTAAATGTGATGTCCTTGATGTGACATTGATTTATGAGTTTGTGAAGAAATAAAAAAGGAAAAATTTATCTATATTTTTCATATATTGTTTAATCGCCTGTGTCAAGAATTCATTGTTTCATTCCATAATCTATGTTTAGATTTTGGGATTATCTCTAATGATTAGTATTTATGCTAATCAAAAGAGTGGGTCCCGACACTACCTATCCTAAGTATCTCTTTATCACGATCACTTGATGATCAACAACACAAAACTAATCTAATAAGTTTATTCAATTCTACAACTACTCTACTTCTACAACTAGCATTTTTCTCTATTATATTTTGGCAAGGTGATAACCTATCACTTTGTGATGCTATTTTATTAGTTTTCCCTTGTTTTCCATACTCTTTCTTAAATAAATTAGAAAGAATCATTAAATCTTTACCTTATTGCTGACGCATCAATAGATTAACTTTTCTCTTCTTTACCCTTGCAGAAAAACACAAAAAAATTACAAAAAAAACCCAAACGGTCCCAAGACCGTTTAAGGCCAAACGGTCCCAAGACCGTTTAAGGCCAAACGGTCTCAAGAACGCATGAACTCTAAACGGTCCCGAGACCGCATAAGCTCAAACGAGTCCAGCACCCAAACGAGTTCGGTGCCCAAACGAGTTCGGAGCCCAAACGGGTCCAGCGTCCAAACGAGTTCGGCGCCCAAACGAGTTCGACGCCCAAACGGGTCCAGCGCTCAAACGAGTTCGGCGCCCAAACGAGTTCGGCTCCCAAACGAGTTCGGCGCCCAAACGAGTTCAGCGCCCAAACGAGTTCGGCGCCCAAACGGGTCCAGCGCCCAAACGGGTCCAGCGCCCAAACGAGTTCGGCGCCCAAACGGGTCCAGCGCTCAAACGGGTCCAGCGCTCAAACGAGTTCAGCGCCCAAACAGGTTCAGGAACCAAACGGGTTCAGCGGCCAAACGTGTTCAGCGCCCAAACGGGTTCAAGACCGTTTGGGCTCCACTTAAGCCTATAAATAAGACCCAAAGGGGTCCTCAAAGGGGGGGACTCTCAGACGCCCAAAGGCTGCCTCTCCAGTTCCAAAGCACTCCCATCTTTCATCCATCGCCCCAAGGCTGCCAGTTTGAGATCCACGTTCCATCTTCAAGCTACCTTCTCTCTCAACAACAAAGAAGGTGGGAAGAGAAGATCCATCATCAAAGCATCCACGAAGTGCGAAGATCGTTGCTCTCTTCACCAAGGGTTCATCCTTCCCTCCTCCGTGGAGATGACGTTCTTTCTCTCTCTTCTTGCCTCCTTCTTTGTCCTTGATATGAACGAGTAGCCTCATTCACTAGGGTGCGGGGAGTAGCCCCGCTACCCATGTTTTCATTTCATGCAATGTAATTCAACTGTTTGCAATAGAGATACTCTCCTTTTCAGTTCAACATCAATCGTTAAATGAATGCTTGTTGCTTGATCATCAACTTGTATTACCTATTGTCTTTCGGTATGAATTGTCTATGTTTGTACCCTTAGATCTGAATATCGATTGAAAGTTGGTTTTGGATGTATGTAGTCACCATACGTTTGTTTCGGTATCTAGGAGTGCTTTCATGAGTGGAGTAAACTCACTCCCATCGTTGCACTTTCATACTATGAAATGGAATCAGTTGACGTATGAAAGTGCAACCTTGGCAAGGTCGAGGAACACACTTCATGAAGAAGTAATGCAAAGCATGTGACCATTCATTATGGGATGGTTGGCGCTGCAATACTCCACACTTCTCGTAGTTAGTTATCCAAAAGGAAACTAAGTCTACAAGATACTAACTGATTAGAATCTCCTTGCAGGTTGTTTTATTATGTTGCATGTTTTGATCCATGTGTAGTGGCGTGAAACCCGATAACATCCTAGTGGTTTTTAATCATTGTTTACAACCCTAATTTCTACTTTCTTGCTTTTACTTTCCGCGCACTTAGTTTAAACAACCAAATCAAACTTTCGATCTAAATATCAACCGTTAAGTAATTAGGTACGACTCAAATGTTTTCCATCTTGATTAATTCTAATCAAGACCGTTGTCCCGAGGATTCGACCCTTAAACTATACTACGATAAGACTTCCGCGTGTCCTAGCACACGTGGGTGGAGATCTTACCATAGTACAAGCAAGGCTAAACCTAGAGATTCATCATCTCTAGGATTTTTAGTGGCGTTGCAAAACTCCATAAAAAATTGGCGCCGTTGCCGGGGACAACGGAACATTTTAGTTTTTACTTAACAACTTCTTGGTTGATTAGGATTTTACACTTTTCCTTGATAACTACTCCAAATTTTCTTGACCTCTTTGCTTCCTTTCATCATCTAACCGAGTGAATTCCTTCCTACTCAGGTAGAAAATGTGTATGCAAACCCCGCATCACATCGGATTCTCCCCTGAACCAGAGTACGACTCTGAGGTAGAAAGAAGTTTCCACCGAAGGATTAGACTTAACCGCCAAAGAGCCAGACAGATGGCTGAAGAGCAACGCCTTGTTGCAGAAAGAGTTAACGCCGCCATAGCTGCACAACGAGCACAACTTATTACTGACACTCGTGCTCAAGTGCAGGCCGAGATTCGAGATGAGGAACAAGCCCGCATCCAAGCCGAAAATGCCGCTGCTCAATTAGCATTAAGAAACAAGCAACTTCGGGACTACGCAATCCCAAAGAATTATGAAGATGATCACCCAGTCCAACCACCGATTATTAACATACCAAACTTTGAAATCTAGACGCAATGGATCTAGATCATGCAAGGCATCTCTTTCTCTGGAGGATCTGGAGACGATTGCATGGATCATCTTAAGAGATTTAAGTCACTCTGCCGACTTGTACCTCAAGCAGGAGTTGCCTTGGAAGCAATAATGTTACACCTCTTCCACTTCACCTTATCTAGAAGAGCGCTAAGTTGGTACAATGCTTTAGATAGGCACCCCATCATCACTACTTGGACTCCCTTAGAAGAAAAGTTTCTTGAGAAATTCTTTCCACCTTCACTAACCTATGAGATTAGGGGGCAGATCAACCATTTTGCCCAACTACCCGGAGAAACACTTGCAGAAGCTTGGGAAAGATTCAAGGAACTCCTGAGAAAGTGCCCTCACCATGGCATATCCTAAAATCAACTGATTGAAACATTCTATAGAGGAGTAAGTGATGATATCAAGCAGTTTTTAGACTCCTCATCTGGAGGAAACTTCATGAGAAAGAACTATGAAGATGCTTGGAATATAGTTACGTTAGGGGCCGAGAACCAATCCAATTGGGGAAGGTCGTCTAACCAATCCAAGGGAGTTCTTAAAGTCTACAAGGCTGAAGAATCTATGGAACTCAAGGCCATTGCAGAGGCCTTGAAGACTATTGCTAGCAAGCAACAAGCTCTAGAAACTTCTTTCGGAGAATATGACAAGAAGAAAAGCTCCCAGATTCAACAAGTAAAAGCAGCTACTGGAACTTGCGAAGCCTGTCATGCATCTGATCATCCCACACTATCATGTGGTCTGTTATACAATGTTATGGTGGATCTACAACCACCAGTGCCGCAATATGAACCCATTATTGAACATCCTGAGGACCAAATGCCAGAGCAAGTCAACTCCATTCACTCAATACCTGTCCAGGTGTATTACAATCCAGATAAACCAAGAAACCACCCTGGTTTTCAATATGGGAATCCTGCAGGGACTGTCAATCCACAACAACAGGCACAAGGCGGATCTTTCAATAGACAACCACCAGGATTTCAGAATAACTTCAACCAAAATCAGGGGAATTATAGAAATGGTTTCCAAAGATCCAATTATCCTAGGAATCCCTCTTACCAATATACCCATCCAGGACTGCACCCACAGCTACAACAACCTCAGTTGCAGCAGCCACAACAACCGCAGTTAACCGCACCTCCACAGCAACCACAAGGGCAGCAAGTCACTCAATATCAACAGAGGAGTGCCCCTTCCCAACCATCTGATGAAATTTCTTTGATTAGACAGATGCTTCAATCTCAGCAAACTATGCTTGCGAACCAACAGGCTCAACAAAAGGCTGTAGATGCCCAATTAGCACATATTGCTGCTTAGTTGAAACCACCAGTAGGTACCTTTGCTGGGCAACCAGAGGCAAACCCAAGGCATGACCAAAATAGACCTGAGCAACTAAATGCAGTCACCACAAGGTATGGTCATGTCCTTCCTGATACCACTAGAATCATCCACGATGATGATAATGATTTAGCTATTCTTTCCCCAACAGAAAGCTCAACCCAGGAAAAGGAAAAATCTACTAAAACCACTGAAAGAGAGAAAGAAAAGGAACCAATGCCAGAAGTTCCACCCAGAATTCCTTATCTGGACAGGCTGAAAGGAACCAAAATGGACACTAGGTTCCAGAAATTCAAAGAAGCTATGAAGAAACTATACATTGATATACAATTCCTCGATGCTCTTTCCGAAGTACCTGCTTGGGCCAAATACCTGAAAACCCTTCTGTCAAGAAAATATATGACAGAAGAGCATGAAACAGTGAAACTAGCTCAGACCACTTCAGACATTCTGCTTAACAAAATGCCAAAGAAAAAGAAGGACCCAGGTTCCTTCGGTATTCAGTGTTCAATTGGAAATGGCTCCACCAAGAAGGGATTAGCAGATTTAGGAGCAAGTATATCCATTATGCCCTATTCTATGTGCAAAAGATTAGGCTTCACTGATTTGTTACCTACGACAATGACAATTCAGTTAGCCGACTCTACCATAACTGCTCCCCTTGGAATCATTGAAGATATACCTGTCAGGATAGGAACGAATTCTTATGTTCCGTGCGATTTCATTATTATGGACATACAAGAAGACCTAAGATACCTGATAATCTTCAGCAGACCTTTCCTAGCTACTGCCTGAGTGCTTATCGATGTAGAAGCAGGAACTATTATCTTGAGACTTGGGAAGGAAGCTTTCTAGTTCAGAGTCCTTAATAGCATGAAAGGTCCAAGCATTCAAGAGGAAGTCTTTCTCATGGACGCTATATATCAAATGTCCCAATTAGAAATGTCTGAACCCTCCGATGATTTGGAAGATATCTTGACAAATCCGGAAGTAGAATTCTCGGCAAATGAACTTGTGCAAGAATGCCTTCAATACTTAGAAAAAGCTGAAGAAGCCCCAACGACCACCTTTGAAGAACTCAAGGCCGTCACCATTATAGAAGCAACTGAGCCACCTAAGGCTCCTGAAATGAAAGCTCTACCTGAGGGACTCAAACATGCCTTTCTTGACAACGAGAAACTTTGTCCAGTGATTATCAGCTCCACCCTGGAGGTGGACCAAGAAAACAGACTTCTTGATGAACTAAAGAGACACAAGAAAGCTATCGGATACAAGATGACTGACTTGACGGGTATAAATCCAGCTTTATGCATGCACAGATTTCCTATGGTGGAAGAATTCAAACCATCAAGGGAACATCAAAGAAAGTTGAACCCTAATCTCAAGGAGGTAGTTCGCCTCGAGGTTCTCAAACTTCTGAAAGCAGGTATCATCTACCCAATCTCGGATTCTCAATGGGTAAGTCCCGTGCAGGTGGTCCCAAAAAAAGGGGGGACCACTGTTGTTCTTAATGATAAGAATGACCTAGTACCTACTAGAACAGTAACTGGGTGGTGAATGTGCATCGACTACCGAAAACTTAACAAAGCAACAAGGAAAGATCATTTCCCCTTACCCTTCTTGGATGAGGTTATCGAACGACTCGCTCACCAAAAATTTTTCTGTTACCTTGATGGATATTCAGGATTTTACCAAATCCCAATCCATCCTGAAGATCAAGAAAAAACCACCTTTACTTGTCCTTTTGGAACATATGCCTTTAGAAGGATGCCTTTCGGGTTATGCAATGCACCCACAACCTTCCAAAGATGTATGACTGCTATCTTCGTCAGATTAACGGAATCTATCATGGAAGTCTTCATGGATGATTTTTCTGTATACGGAAATTCTTTCGACGACTGTTTACTCAATCTAGGAAAAGTCCTACAAAGATGTGAAGACACCAACCTGATCTTGAATTGGGAAAAATGTCACTTTATGGTGACTGAAGGTGTGGTCCTAGGACATTGAGTAAGTGAAAAAGGGATTGAAGTGGATAAAGCAAAGGTCGATGTCATCTCAAAGCTAACTCCACCTAAAGACATCAGAGGAGTCAGGGCATTCCTTGGTCATGCAGGATTCTACAGAAGATTTATAAAAGATTTTTCAAAGATAGCAAAGCCAATGACTCACCTACTGACCAAAGAAGCAGATTTTATATTTGACCAAGAATGCATTAATAGCTTCACAAATCTGAAGAATTCCCTTATCTCTGTCCCTATTCTAAGAGCTCCTGACTGGTCACAACCGTTTGAAATTATGTGTGACGCTAGCGATTATGCTATAGGGGCAGTCCTTGGACAAAGGATTGACAAAAAGCCTTATGTCATATATTACGCCTCTTAGACGCTTGATGAGGCACAAAAGAACTATACTACCACCAAAAAAGAGTTCCTGGCAGTTATCTATGCTTTTGAAAAATTTTGGTCTTACCTAATTGGGTCAAAAGTCATAGTATATACTGACCATTCTGCAATACGATACTTGGTCCAAAAACAAGATGCTAAACCCTGACTTATCAGATGGGTATTAATGCTTCAGGAGTTTGATTTAGAGATTAAAGACAAAAGTGGGGTTGAAAATGTCGTCGCGGATCACCTCAGTCATATTGAAGTTAAAGACTCCGATAAAATACCCATTCGAGACTCTTTACCAGATGATCAACTAATGAAGATTACTATTGGAATTCCTTGGTATGCTGATATTGTTAATTATTTGGCAACAGGAATCATCCATCCGTCTGCATCATACCATGACAAAAAGAAATTCATTCATGACGCTAAGCAGTACTTCTGGGACGAGCCCTACCTATTCCGCTTATACGTAGATGGACTTTTTCGTCGATGCATTCCAGAAACAGAAATCACCCCGGTTTTAGAACACTGTCACTCAGGCCCTACTGGGGGGCACATGAGCTCTAAGAAAACCGCTCTTAAAATTCTTCAATCTAGTTTCTACTGGCCAACCATCGCAAAGGATGCACATGAATATGTGTGATCATGTGACAAATGCCAACTATCTGGAGGAATAACTAAACGAAATGAAATGCCTTTGAATATGTGGCAAGAAGTTGAACTCTTTGATGTTTGGGGAGTGGATTACATGGGTCCTTCCTCCCATCTTACGGATTCACGTACATTCTAGTAGCTGTGGATTACGTTTCGAAATGGGTATAAGCTCTACCGACCACTTCTTGTGATTCCAAACCAGTCATCAAAATGTTTAAAGAAATATTATTCCCCAGATTTGGCGTTCCAAGAACAATAATATCCGATGGCGGATCTCATTTTCTTGAGCGGAGTTTCGAAGCACGATTACGAAAATATGGAGTCAAACATAAAGTTTCCACACCTTATACCCACAGACTTGTGGACAGGTCGAAGTCTCCAACAGGCAACTCAAGGCCATTTTGGAAAAAAACTGTTAATAGGCACCGCACAGACTGGTCTACCAAACTTCCTGACGCTCTATGGGCCTATCGCACAGCTTTCAAAACACCAATTGGAACAACTCCATTTTGATTGGTGTATGGGAAGTCGTGTCATCTACCAGTAGAATTAGAGCATAAAGCTTGGTGGGCTATCAAGCAATTGAACTTTGATCTCAAGAGTGCCGGTGAATCTAGACAACTTCAATTACAAGAGTTGGAAGAGTTGCGATGACAGCATACCAAAATGCCAGAATTTACAAATAACAAACCAAGATGTGTCATGATGGCCACATAAAAAGAAAGGATATAATCACCGGAGATAAGGTTCTCTTATTCAATTCCAGACTAAAATTGTTTCCGGGAAAACTGCGCACAAAATGGTCGGGGCCTTTCACTATCAAACATATCTACCCGACAGGAGCGGTTATTATCCTTGATGATAACGGGGGATAAAGAACCGTCAACGGTCATAGGTTAAAGAAATACTACATTCCAGCAGACAAATTGCCAAGACAAACTATAGAGATCCAAGATCCTATAACATCAGCATAGCCAGATCAACATTTCGTCGAGCCAGCGACATTAAACCCAGGTGCTACTTGGGAGGCAACCCAAGATCTGAGTATCATCATTTTTTGTCTTCCCTCTTCTTCTTTTTAGTTTAGTTTTCTTCTGAAATATATATACAAAAAAATCCACATAAACAAAATAAACATAAAAATCAAAAACATCAAAAACCTAAGCCTCCCCAAACGGTCTCGCACCCGTTTGGAGTTCAAACGGTCTCGAACCCGTTTAGAGTTCAAACGGTCTCGCACCCATTTGGAGTTCAAACGGTCTCGCACCCGTTTGGAGTTCAAACGGTCTCGCACCCGTTTGGAGTTCAAACGGTCTCGCACCCGTTTGGAGTTCAAACGGTCTCGCACCCGTTTGGAGTTCAAACGGTCTCGCACCCGTTTGGAGTTCAAACGGTCTTGCACCCGTTTGACTTCGGCAATTTGTAAGGATGCCCCCCCAATCCTATAAATAACACCCCACACCCTCCTTTCTCTCTTCTAGAACCTCTCGCTTTCTCTGTTCCACTGCCGTTTCACTCCAGTTTCCGCGCACTTTTTTGATCTTACCGTTATCACCTCTGTCTTCCACCGCCGTTCTCGTCTCCGACTGACGCTTCGCCGTCGTCTGTGCGCGGCTCCGTTCTTCTACTCACTCATCGTCGCTTCCTTCTGGCCCTCCTTCTTCCGCCGTCGTCGCCTAACAGGTAGAGTTTTCTCTCGCGGTTCTCGCTACCTCTATCGCCGTCGCCACCACCGACGAGTGTTTTTCGGCTTCCCTCCAAACGGCCAAACGGCCTGGCTCTTCGTCTTCCCGATGGTCTGCTCCAAACGGGTTTGCACCCGTTTGGACGAAGGACTGTTTGGCCCCAAACGGTCTCCAAACCGTTTGGTGCCAAACGACCTTGCACCCGTTGGACGACGACCCGTTTGGCCCCAAACGGTCTTCAACCCGTTTGGAACCAAACGATCTTCAACCCGTTTGGAACCAAACGGTCTCGAACCCGTTTGGATCCAACCAAACCTCAAAAATACTGTTATATTCTAATAAACTTGTTTAAATTCAAATTTCAGAACTCTAACTTTTGTTTTCTTGACAAAAATTTCAGAATGGCCTCCCCCGCAAAACAACCAACAGGAACAGCCGACAAACCTTTTTAGACTAAGGAGGAATTAATTGCTGACCGGGCGAAGTTTCAGCAAATCATTGACCACTATGAAAGAACTGGAACGGTCCCAGCAAAGGTGGACCTGATCAAAGTCATGCATGATATAAAACACATCAACCACTGCTTAGCAGAAGAACCTTCTGAAGAGGAGGTCGAAGAAATCTCATCTGATGACCCCTCGGAATATGAGCCTTCATCGGAGGCAAAATCCCCTACCAAAAAGTCCTTGGGGAAGAGGAAGGCCCAAGCAACCACTTCAACACCACAACCGAAGAAGAGGGCAAGGAAACAGGTTCACCCTATCACTGCAAGGGAACAAACCCTGGCAGGTTTCATTCCACCATCCTCCATTCAACCAACCACCACCATCACCGCCACCCCTGCCACCATTACCGTTCCTATTTTCCCCCCCATTACCACCACAACACCACCACCAGAAAATCTTCACATCCATACCCTCCCATCCATTAAACAAACTCTAAAACCGACAAAGTACATTTGCCCAAGCATACTCATGAAGATGGGGATCTACAATAGAATCCTCACCTTGCTAGACAATTCCAATCTTTCTCGACTTTGTTTTGTCACCGAATCCTCATACGTTGAGCCTACAACGGAATTCTTCACTTTTTTCACTAGAGAAGCAGTGGACACTTTCGATAAAGCACAGGACGGTGGTGATCGTAGAATATCCACCAGAATCTTCAACAACAAAGTGGTCCTAACTGAAAATATGTTGAATGAAATCTTTATAGACAACCAAGAGCAACTGAAGAAAGCCAAGGTTGTTGGCACAGACAACACCAAGTTCAAAAAACACAACTTCTGGAAATCTTTAACGGGGCTACCAGTTTATGATGCAAAAACTTGTAAAGCATCAAACATTCAATCGGGTCTAGTGCGCACACTTCACAAAATCCTTGCTGGCGCACTCTTCCCCAGGTCAGAAGGAGGAAATGTAATCCTCTCAGACCTCTTTGTTATCTGGTCCATCCTAAATGGGTTGCCAGTCAACATTGGGTGTCTTATCATTCAAAAACTATCAGCTTACGCCTTAGGAAAAGAAATATGTATGGGTGGTCTTATCACATCAATTATCAAATACCTTAAGATGGATAGACTTCTACCTAGATGCACAAAAATAAAGGGCGACATCCTTACAAATGAACAAACGTTGAAGAACTCCTTCATCATAAAAGACAAGGATGGCAAGCTACACTACGTCTTCTGCCCTACAGCAAAATCCTTCAGAACGCTGCTCCCACTACCAGAACTTGCGGATTATGACAAAGACAAGCTCCTTTTCTCAGATGAAGAAATCGCAACACTCATGTCTTCGGTCAAAATCGCCGAAAAGAAAGCAACAATGGGACAGACGGAGCTTAGCATAACTGCCCCGGCAGCGAAAACAACAAAAATTCCTGTAAAATGCCCTTCCAGAAGGCTTTTGAAGGAACAAGAGATGTCGGAAACACCAATTTCCAAACCCCACCCCGAAATAGAACCCACCCTTCCGGAGGAACACATAACAACATCATCACTAGACTCTTTCATAATGAGTCTACACGTTGATCTCGAAACCATCACTCCACCATCCACCATCCCAAAAACCACCACCCCACCATCTTCTACCACACCATCCACCATCCCAACATCCACCACCCCACCATCTTCCACCACACCATCAACCACCCCATCATCCTCCACTCTTCCACCTTTTTCCAAATCACCCTTCTTCCCTTCGGGCATCCCATTTTCCGCTACTACGCCCGAATTCACTTCTTTCACCTCAACAGACTTTCCATCAACATTACCGGACTCACTTTTCTCTCCGAATATGTCACCACCCTTCTCATCCGCCGCCGCCCCGACACCGCTAGTGACCCCTTCCACAGTCCCTACGCAGTTCGCAGGACCATCAACATTATCCTTTCCGCATGACACTACCACCACCATTCCACCCCGACCCCAGCCACCCCACCCTTCTCTCACTGGGGTCCCCTTCACTAACGTCGGTGAGGAATTCGGACGGCAATTTGACACCATCTGAAACCTCCTCACCGACCCTTCTAACATATTAAATTCTATTTTTTCTTGTGTGTAGGGTTTAACAAAGCAGGTCACCAAGATCGACGAGCAAAATCACGCCATGCCAAGCATCCTCCAAGAAATCCAGCAACAACAAGTTTCAGTGGCTAAGCAAGTTGACCACGTCGATGGCCACTGCAAAGCCTTGCCCGAGCTGGTCCTTGGAGTCCAAAGCCAGCACAAGGCGATGGCAAAGCAAGTCGAGAAGATATCAATACAGACTCAACCGCTGCCTGAGACCCTCCGCGAGCTCAAGCAGCAACAACAAGCTTTCAGCACGTGCTTGGACGACATCAACATCACCCTCACACAGCTACACAAACGCCAAGAGGAGTCATCAACCAATGAACTTACTCAACTAAGAGCTCAAGTAACTGACCTCACAGCACGACTCCTCTCGGCTGAAGCACGTTATTCTGATTTAAAGGAAACCCACAACGCACTGCTCGAAACACACGAGCACGTACAAGTGACATACGATGAGCTTCAATCCATCCATCATCAGTGCAAGAAGAAAGCACATAAGAAAACAACGGATAAATCAGCAGCAAATGAAGACAATGAAGATGAAGATTCTGATTCTTCGGCTGACTCCAACAACAGTACCTCCTCAAGTGATGATTCTGATAAACCAGATAATGCTGGGGAGGGTCCCAGCCATGGAACAGAACCCAAACAGCAGATGGATCACCATGACGGTGATAAAGATCCCAAATCCCCACGCAATGATAATGTTAACATGTCATATGGGGACCAATTTCTTGACTATTCCGCTATGGGATCCATCGAGGAGGCTGCTAAAGACGCGGCTTTCACTGAGTTCCACAAATGTATAATAGGAACCAGCGCCAGCTCCCCCGCAACAGCTGTCCCACCCCCCTCAGTGCTCGACACGCCAGTAGCTTCACCACATGACGAGGACGAATCAGAACGAGTGCGTTTAGATACTGATGAAGAGCTCGATTCTGCCTCGAACTCAGACGACGACATACAGGGCTATGAAGAAGCTCCAGAACTACCTCCCTCCCCCCTCCATGAGAGCTTCCCCCGCCACCACCCCTACCGCACAAAATGCATGACCTAGATATGGCGGCCATCTCCACATTAGATGCTCAGGATATTTTTATACTGAACACTATCGTGGACGATGCAAAAGCAGGGGACGATATTATCTACCACAATGCTAAAACAAAGCGCAAGATGACACGTGAAGACTTCCGCAACATTCTGCGACCTCTTTCGACGATGTTAATGTCTATCTTCCATGTCCTTCTCGCCAACTGTATAGAAATGTACAGAAGTCATAAGCGGAAGCAGCCTGTTTTTAATGCCTCGCCTGCCCTATCTTTGGGCCTGCTATACAAGGACATCAAAGAAAAATCAATTGAATGTATGCGTATCGGTTTAGCACGACGAGCACGTTATCTTACCGTGCCCTTCCAAGTTTCAAATCATTAGTTATTCATGTTTGTTGATACCGAGGCTCGGGATGCCACGGTTTATAACTTCTGCAGCGCTGAGCTACCCACCGGTACAATAAACTTTATGGGTGAAGCAGTCGGTGAAGCAAGATGTATACCCTTTCGGCTGCTTAAGCTAATTTGGGTTGCACGTCCATCTCTCCACCACAACTGGAGCCAACCTTGGTTCAAAATAATAAACCTGCAAGTCCAAGCTGACGAGGAATCCGAGGATTGCGCTTTCTGCACCATACGTCACATCCAAGCGCTGAACCAAGAAATCCCATTCTCTGCTCTGGTTGCTGAAGACTTTCATTCTTTACGAGGACGTTATGCCATGGAACTCATCTGTGATAGACGGTTCTTCAAGGACCCGACGATGGCACCAGATGATGTCCCTCGCTACCTCTTCTCCTCTATCCAGCGACCGCAGCGGCGACCCTTCCGACAAACTCTGAAGGAGTCATAGAAATCAAAGGAACCGGCCTCGACAACCGAGCAAAGCAAAGACGACATTGATCCTTTGTCTGCCATCAAGCCATCTTTCCCAGACTTTGATCTCAGTGCTTGCAAAGGCCTCTCCGACTACGAACTACGTCCCATCATGTCAAGGCTTTCTACCGAGAAAGATGAACTCGTGTTCATGTCTGGTGACATTCTCATAATGGCAGACACTCTTCGAGAAACTTTACAATTTAAAGGATCACTCTCTGTAAGCCTAATGGCCGCTTACCAATTTCTCCTAGGCCAAGATAACCCCACAACATATATGGTGTCTCCTTATTTGAAGGATGACCTTTTAAAGATAAAGCACTTCGGCGCAGATGAAACACTAATCTCCTATCTACAACACACAACGCCGAAGTTCATCATACTACCCTTCCTCTATCATGAACACTGGCTGCTCCTGGCAACAAACCTACCAGAAGGAACAATTACAATTTATAATAGTTCCGACTGCCAGTACAATCCAAAATAGAAGAATTATGTCGTGACGCCAAAAACACCCACGGAGGTAGTAGCGAAAGAATGTGCTGAAAAATTAATCGATTTTCTAAGTCAGCACACAAAATCTTACGACAAAGAACATTTTCACCGCCCTTCCTTCTGCAACAAGTGTCCCCAACAAATTCGACAATCAAACGACTGTGGCTTCCATGTCCTCTATTGGATCTGCACCATCATCGTTCTTCAGAAACCAGTAGAGGATATGCATGACGTAGACTATCACGCCCTGCGAGGACAATTTGCAGCTAAACTCCTTCAAGCACCAGGGGCAAGCACAGGATTCACTTAGCCTACGGCCCTTATCCTCGTACTACTCCACCTATCACTTTGACACTCTGAGGACAGAGTGTGTGATAAGTTGGGGGGGTACATTAGACAAGGGCGAGGTATCATCTCTATATCCTTCAGTTTCCGTTACACCTTTAGCTTCTTAAGAATGGTTCATCTTTAGAATAAAAGTCACCCTCAGCTAACTTTAGAATCAGGCTAGTCCTCAAAAGTAAAATAACACTTAGACATACAATGGTGACTTAATAATATCTCTCCACCTTGGGTTTTCATGCTTTTGTTTCAATTCTATATCTGACTCTCCACAAGGTCAATATCAAGATAGAAATAAGCCGAGCTCTCAAGGACGAGAGGGGTATCAAGCAACTTCCGAATTAAGAAGTCTTGCAAGCGGACCACACAATAAGTGCATGTTGAAAAACTCTAAGAACAGCTTTTCTCTCTTCAAATAAAAGAGGCTTGGCCGCCCAAAATAAATTCCAAAAGTAATCCCCAAATCCCAAGCCTGTGAGTTTTTCGAATAAAAACCAGAGTGTTGAATAAAAACATGAGAGTTGTGCCATGCATAAGGACTTATAAGAAGAGCCAATAAAGATCTCACCCGGCCGGTACATTCAGCTGTCCTCATAAAGGCAGATGTGTCATGCCCGGTAGTGGGACCCTAAGGTTTCTAAATATAAGAGAAGGCTGATAAAGAGCTTACCCGGCCGGTACATTCAGCTGCCCTCATGAAGGCAGATGTGTCGTGCCCGGTAGTGGGTCTCTAAAAAGCATAGACAAGCCCTCTCCCACAAAAAGGGAGAGTTACACTTTAAGCCTTTAGCCAACCCTCATACCCACTCTAGTTACCGGTAGGTTCCTCAGAGAGATATAAAGCTGATTAGAGTCAACAACATGCACAAAATAAAAAGTGGTCCCAATGCAAGCTACGAGATACAGAAGGAACTTGAGACCCATGCATCTCTCAAAAACCTGAAAGAGTCAAGGCAAGCAATAAGATCCGATATGATTTGAGGAGAACTCAGGTTGAGAATTGAAACAAGAGTATGGAAACCCTAACTAAATAAAATCGCTTCGCCACTGCATGCCTTAGCTCTATCTAACTTGAGGACAAGCTAGACTCTAAGTTAGGGGGGTGATAACCTCTCACTTTGTGATGCTATTTTATTAGTTTTCCATTGTTTTCCATACTCTTTCTTAAATAAATTAGAATGAATCATTAAATCTTTACCTTATTGCTGACACATCAATAGATTAACTTTTCTCTTCTTTACCCTTGCAGAAAAACACAAAAAAATTACAAAAAAAACCCCAAACGGTCCCAAGACCATTTAAGGCCAAACGGTCTCAAGACCGCATGAACTCTAAACGGTCCCGAGACCGCATAAGCTCAAACGAGTCCAGCACCCAAACGAGTTCGGCGCCCAAACGAGTTCGGCACCCAAACGGGTCCAGCGTCCAAACGAGTTCGGCGCCCAAACGAGTTTGGTGCCCAAACGGGTCCAGCGCTCAAACGAGTTCGGCGCCCAAACGGGTCCAGCGCCCAAACGAGTTCGGCGCCCAAACGGGTCCAGCACCCAAACGAGTTCGGCGCCCAAACGAGTTCGGCGCCCAAACGAGTTCGGCGCCCAAACGGGTCCAGCGCTCAAACGAGTTCAGCGCCCAAATGGGTTCAGGAACCAAACGGGTTCAGCGGCCAAACGTGTTCAGCGCCCAAACGGGTTCAAGACCGTTTGGGCTCCACTTAAGCCTATAAATAAGACCCAAAGGGGTCCTCAAAGGGGGGACTCTCAGACGCCCAAAGGCTGCCTCTCTAGTTCCAGAGCACTCCCATCTTTCATCCATCGCCCCAAGGCTGCCAGTTTGAGATCCACGTTCCATCTTCAAGCTACCTTCTCTCTCAACAACAAAGAAGGTGGGAAGAGAAGATCCATCATCAAAGCATCCACGAAGTGCGAAGATCGTTGCTCTCTTCACCAAGGGTTCATCCTTCCCTCCTCCATGGAGATGACGTTCTTTCTCTCTCTTCTTGCCTCCTTCTTTGTCCTTGATATGAGCGAGTAGCCTCATTCACTAGGGTGCGGGGAGTAGCCCCACTACCCATGTTTTCATTTCATGCAATGTAATTCAACTGTTTGCAATAGAGATACTCTCCTTTTCAGTTCAACATCAATCGTTAAATGAATGCTTGTTGCTTGATCATCAACTTGTATTACCTATTGTCTTTCGGTATGAATTGTCTACGTTTGTACCCTTAGATCTGAATATCGATTGAAAGTTGGTTTTGGATGTATGTAGTCACCATACGTCTGTTTCGGTATCTAGGAGTGCTTTCATGAGTGGAGTAAACTCACTCCCATCGTTGCACTTTCATACTATGAAATGGAATCAGTTGACATATGAAAGTGCAACCTTGGCAAGGTCGAGGAACACACTTCATGAAGAAGTAATGCAAAGCATGTGACCATTCATTATGGGATGGCTGGCGCTGCAATACTCCACACTTCTCGTAGTTAGTTATCCAAAAGGAAACTAAGTCTACAAGATACTAACTGATTAGAATCTCCTTGCAGGTTGTTTTATTATGTTGCATGTTTTGATCCATGTGTAGTGGCGTGAAACCCGATAACATCCTAGTGGTTTTTAATCATTGTTTACAACCCTAATTTCTACTTTCTTGCTTTTACTTTCTGCGCACTTAGTTTAAACAACCAAATCAAACTTTCGATCTAAATATCAACCGTTAAGTAATTAGGTATGACTAAAACGTTTTCCATCTTGATTAATTCTAATCAAGACCGTTGTCCCAAGGATTCGACCCTTAAACTATACTACGATAAGACTTCCGCATGTCCTAGCACACGTGGGTGGAGATCTTACCATAGTACAAGCAAGGCTAAACCTAGAGATTCATCATCTCTAGGATTTTTAGTGGTGTTGCAAAACTCCATCACAAGGTGCAACATATGACTTCTCCACCAAACACTTACAAGCAACTCCATGAATTCCAATTTTAGCTTACAAAATAGAAAAATAGTAAATGGAAATTCATGATTTTATTCCCCATGTTCTAAATCATCAAACTTGGCCCTCAACTTCACCAGATCAGACACGCCCTTAATTGAACTGCTAGACAGAGAGTGATTAGAGAGTCATTGAGACACAATGATCATTCTTGGTCAAACGCTTGGTTGGATAGAGTGTTGTCTGACTGAAATTTAGTGACCAATGTGTAGTCAAAACATAATCTTAATCAAATACATATTCATTGTCAAATGACCATTGGTACCACACATCTTTGGCTGAATCCACAATTCAATTAACAAGTATATTGTATGAATTATAAATTTGATAGATGATGGTTGTTGCTTGTATGACAAGTTGAGAGAAGGGAAATTTGACTCCATAAAACATTCTTATGGCATATTAGCACTCCTATAGACAACCTGAATCAACTATAATCTATTTCCACAAAGATTTATACTTTAGGCCATTCCAATTATATTTGAGATAGAGAATTTCATGGAGAATAGTCTTGATCGTGGTAGTTTCAATTAGATTCCTATTAGTGCTCAAGTTCAAGATTCTAATTTTTATCTTGCATGTCACTAAAAGGGTCAAAAACTGTCTACATACATTGTAGTCCTTATATTCATATCCATTGTGTCATTTGTAAGAGTGCAAATTGTCCTTTAATATATTTTTTGTCAAGTAAGTTGAATCAATTGACTTGGTTGTTTTATGTCTCGATTATTATCTAAGGGAGTTTTTTCACCCTACTCTAGGCTTATTTTCTACATGATGAGTAATTCAACCACTAAACCAAATATTTTAGCACACATTAAGATAAACTAAGTAGAATCGAGGTTGATAGCTCAAAATTTAGGCTATTTTGAGGTATTTTGGGTAAAATACAAAATAAATGTTGATTTTGTCTTTTATATTTGAGTGAAATACCTAATTCAGTGTTTTGACTCTATAATTTTATTGACATTCACTTTCATTCAACCTATTTTTAAGTAGATTTTGGTATTCGACCATTTACTTTAAAGTATGCTAGTTTATTAAATATATGACTAATTTTGACATTCTTTACCAAATTATATTTTTATGTATAAATATGATTTATACAAATAAAACCTTCCATTTAATGTTTTTGTAGAACTTACTAAAATGAAGCCTTTCGTCAGCATTCCTTTCATCATGTAACCCCCTTGAAGAAGAAAATTTCTTGTGTAACCTTAGTTTTGAAAAATTTCCATTGCTAGAACTCGTTCTTTCACCAAGGGTCTCAATCCTGTCATTTCTCTGAAATGATGGCAAGTTGTATGGGATTGATTAGAATAAAATGCAACATGGCTTTTATCTACTAGCATGACTATCTTTGGAAATGTATCTTATCTTTAATTTTATTGGGTGTGATTTAATAATGTGATGATTGTAATGTGCCAAATTCACAAAATGAGATGCACAAGTTCAACCCCTCTTCCTATTACTTCCATCATCTCTTACCCCCATTCACTAAAACAAATAAAAAGACAAAAATTATGCCAAACCCCAAGTTTGGGGTGGAAAAATTCCCCCTTACTATCCCTATTTCTTCCATACTCCTCGTATGTAATAGGGGCTTACCACCAAATAATAAAAGATGCCAAAGTGCACATAAAAATTTGCAACATAAATATATTTTCACCAACAAAATGCAATATTGATTTCCATAGAGGAGACATTTGCAACACTTATTCCATACCCTCATTCACTCCAGTTTTCAACAATGAGCACTTCACATACCCAAAACTACCATTTCTTAGCTACTACTTTTCTTGTGCAAAGATCATAGAATTATGAGGGATTGTCTGAACTTTGGGAATTTCATGCTTTGATTTCATTTTGGATTATTAATGTTGATGCATGTATTGTTTTGTGAAATTGGGAATGAGGCTAGTGGAACTTGCATTTTGTGATTCCAGCAAATTGGGTTGCATGGTCATATCTGGTGGTGGGGGTAAAAATGATATGAGTGAGAGGATGATAGGGTGGTAATATTATTTTGTAATCTGTTTAATTCTATGTTACTGGAGGATAAGAAACTTTTAAGTTTAGGGTTATTTGATGAATATATATTCACCTAAATTTAGTTGCAAATTTAGAGTAGATTCATTCTATTTTACATGCTTATTTCTCTAATTTTGCATAGATTAGATCATTTACTGCTATTCCTATTTTTAGGGTTTTGAGATGAAGTTCTTGCTCTTATTGTAAAAAAAACCACCACTAATCCGAGGCCATTCTCATGATATTCCCCCATAACCAAGCTTGGAAAGTGATTTGGGATCAAATTGAAGAACCATACATCATCAAAACCTCGGTCGAGCAATTGGATCCACCAAGAGATTGATTGGGTTAAGGCACAAAGAAGACAAATCCATGTATGAACCAATAACCATGCTCGCTTAATGAGTTGCCCAACCCATTATTGATACAAAGATTGTGTGAAGATCAAGAATATTGGCCTCCCTCAAGTCACCCAAATCACTTGTGAGTTGCCCGACTAGCTAGAAAAGTGCTTCCCCAAACCAAGACCAGATGCTCGCCTAGCAAATTGGTCGAACGATTCTGCTTCCTTCAAAGATGCTTATCAAAAAATCAATCACTTGAATCACTCTATGTCCAATTGGTATCTCCCTCAAGTAGATATGAGGCATCAAGCATAGACCTACCACCCAACATGTCATTCCAGTCAGCCAACTGGGGTTCGGGTCAACCAAAGGATGAGTGGTCAATCACCTACTTGGTGCAACCTTGAGAGACACAAATAAAGTATCGTAGGGCCAATGATTGATTGGGTTTGTGCATTAGACGACACTCTTATAAAAGTACTCTTCACCAAATTTACAAAAAATGACTCCTTATAGAAGTAGACACAAAAAATGATTGCTCTTATTGGAGTATCACTGGACTCCTGTGTTGTGGGGTGAAATGCTTTCTGAAGACCACATATGCACCCTTCATCACCTTCTATGACTTTTCTTCTTATTCTTCTCTATCTCTCTTCATTCTTATGCTATGAGTGGGTAGTTTTCTTCATTGAGGAATGAGGATCAACCTCGTCACCCGTACTCGGTATTGCATGTTTTGAATTTCTATTGTTATGATTATATGATTGTTTTCATTCACTTCTTGTGTGCCTCGTTGATTTATCACCCTATGTGCATGTCTATTATAATCTTATATATAGAGATCACTGAATCTTGGATTTGAATATTGAATCATAAATGTTGAACCCCATATGCAATCATGGAAGGGTGTTCTTTGGGGAAATGATTTAGTGACACAGAGGTACTGAAACCTTGAGCCTATAGGGAAACTTGTCATGTAAACTTTATACACTAAAAAGATATGAAATTCATCTGGCCCAATCTAAATAGCCATAGTGATGGTTGGTGAAACCCGCTCTGCCACAGTGCTTTAACATTGATATAATTACTCATTTACTCCCTTTTAAATTGCCTTGTAATCTAGTTTAATACAAATAATCAACCAAACATTCTAAACATTGATCTCAATCATTTGGTTTTTTCACTAAAGGTCAAGAATATATATAAGATAATAAAAACATACATCTGCATGTAATGCAAGGTGCAACAAGATGATCAAGCAAAGGTTGCACAACAAGTACCTCTTGTACTAGTCATCCAAATGCAGATGGTGTAAAAAAGTGCTCAAAATGTTGAAATAGCCATGGGGGAGGTACCCCTTAGACAATAAGCCTTGAGGATGTGAAAAAATATATTGCAATTAAGCTAAAAACGTAGAAGGAAAATAGATTCCATTGGTCTCGTCTAAGATTTCTTCCATAGTGAATGTTCTACGGCCGATGCCTCCTCCAAAAATGGTGGCAGGTACTGCATTCTCCTTGTCCATCTCCATGTTGATTTGAGATCCTGCAATGACAATATTGGTCGTATGTATCATTTATTTTATCTATGAGTTTAGCAATGTTGTTCTTGTGTGATATGTATTTTTTGTGGTTTCCCTCTAACCATATAGTCCATATGATGGCTTCATTTTGCATTTTATAGAGGGTTTGTCGTTGGTTTTTTAGTCTATGGTGATGTAGAAGATATGAGGGGTCAGGTGTAACATTGTTTTGTTGATCAAAAAAATAGTTTTGGATATGAGTAGTGGTGGGATAGTGTATGAAAAGGTGAGTTGTAGTTTTTTTCATTTTTATTACACATATAACATCTTGATGGTCCATGAAAGTACCTTTTGAAAAGGTTGTTGTCTATTAAAATTTTGTCATGTATGATCAGCCATAAAATGATCTTCATTTTGAGTGGTCCACTAATGCTCTAGATGCCATCAATGGGACAAATGTATCCTCTATAAGTTAATAAGTGGTATGTGTGGTGAGGTGTGTATATATGCATCCGTATCCATGATGCTTGTTTATATGTGTTTGTTTCTAATTGATGAAGAATATCTTTTATCGCGTCAGAGGATATATGTGAAATAAGTGTTCGTTTCAGTGTGTTGTTTCATCGAGTGCTCAGGAGGGCCATGGAATGTATAAAGTTTGGTAATGTTTTGTGGTATATGGACATTGTGGTTAACATTTTGAATTGTAGTGCCATGGTACCATGGGTCTTGCCAAAGAAAGGATATGTTTTGAAACATGTGGTGGAATACTGATAAGGCAATGGATGGTGTGAATTTTTTTATTGATATGCTTCCATAGAGGTGATGATGTACGCTTTGCAATGTTCCACCATGGATTTTTTTTGTATAATATTTTTGTATAGTTAATTTATTTCATACACAATCTTTGTTTGATCCTTAGCAGCTATGATTTTGATAATCATGTGAATTGCATGTATTTTGGGGTTGATGATGCCCCATCCCTCATAAGTTTTAGGTGCACAAATGGTGTCTCAATTTGCTAGTTGAATGTTGTTCCTGTGTGGTTCCACATGAATTTCCTTTTAATTTTATCAATGGTGAGCTTGACATTTGATGGGAGTGGTATGCAACTAAGATAGTATGCGGTAATGGTGGATAGTGAGCTATTAGGCAGTGTTTGTCTACCAACAAGGTTAAGCAAATTTATCTTCCATGAGATGGGTCAAGGGTTAAGTTTACTGATGATGGGATTCAAAATGGATTTTGGTAAGGGATGAGGTGATACCAGAAGACCAAGTATACTAAGGGATGTGTTTCCACTTTGCAATTAACAAGTGCTTGGTACCTTACTATTAGTTGTATGTCTGTGTGTGTACTGATGATGACAAATTTTTGCATGTTTATTTTGAGTCCAATCATGTATGAGAAGATACCCAATATACATATGGAGTTAATGACTCTATTTTCATTTGGTTTGATAAGTATGATGGTGTCATCTGCATATTTGATGATATTTTTAGTCCATTTTATGGGTGATTCTATCATACCCTAATGTGAACCCATCTTTATCATGTTGGTATAAATGGATGTGACAATGATGAATAGGTATGGCGGGAACATGACACCTTATCTAATACCATTTGAATTTTTGAAATATCCAGAAGGTGATCCATTCTGGTAGTTAAGAACTTCCATGTGGAGATGCATGCATATATCCAATGGATCCATTTTGGTGGAAACCCATATCCTTTCATACATCGAGTGAGGCAGTTCCAATTGACATTGTCAAAGGCTTTTTTAAATTCTAGTTTAAGTGTAAGGAGAGGTGAGTGGTTCGTATGACATTGTGGATGGTTTCTCTAGTTGTGATGTAGGCATAATGGATATTTCTCTTTTGTAATAAGGCATATTGTTGTTGTCTAATGAAACCATCTAGTTTTGGTTTCATTCTACTATTGAGAGTTTTGGCTATGATTTTGTAGGATGTATTAATAAAGCTGATGGGTCTGAAATTATGCACCATATCAGGTTCTTTAATTTTTTTTACCATGGCTACGTATGTGTAGTTGAGGATCCCTATTTGGGCGCTAATGTAGTTATGTGTGTATGTGGTGAAGAAGAGACATGAAATCATTTTTATATGCTCCCACATACATATGTAAAATTTAGTATTGATACCATCCGGTCTGGGTCACTTATCCTTTCCAAGGTTGAAGGTCTCTAACTTAAGGTCATATTCAGTTAAAGGCACAATTAGGCTAGTAGGGTTGTCTATGTATTTGGAATAAATATGTTCCCATATAACAAGCATGAGTGACCATGGATTGTTTGTTATTGAATATTTTTTGGAAATGTATGAGATGTAATGCAATGTATGTTGGTGGTGCGAGAACCTCGAATGCTCAAACAGTGTATGGAGTTGAACCTAGTGTTGTTTTTGTAGCATGTATGGAATTTTTTTGTGTAATTTTCACCTTTCATCCATATGATTTTTTTTATCTTTACTTCCACCATATTTCATTTTTATATCAGAGACAATCATTTTCAAATTGTATTGTCAGGTGAAAGTGGGATCCATTTGTTGATTACTGTCTACCAGGAGAAATATAGATTCAAGTCATGTTAGCTTTTGTGGATGTTACCAAATGTGTTCTTGTTCCATATATTAAATGCATTTCTGATGTTTTTAACTTTTTTCTAAATTTGTAGTCTAGGTTCTGATGTTTGGTTGGGTGATGTCTAGATAGGATCACATACAATTTTGAAATTAGTGTGGTTCATACATTATTTTTCAATTCAGAGGGGTTTATGTCCCCATGTGGAGTGTGTAGTGTTCATAATGATGGGCAAGTGGTCTGATATGGGTCTAGATGATGCAAATGAATATGAGTGTGGGTATATGTTTTACTAGGGTTGAGAGCATATGAACTTGTCAAGTCTGGCCCATGTTAGGTCACAGTTCTATGAGAAAAGGGTTTTGGATGTATGGATGTCTATACATTTGAAATCAGAGGTGAGAGTGTTGGGAAGTCTATCAAAACATGTGTTGGATGAGGGAGTGTTTGTGTTGAGACTCTCTTGGATGTTTGTGATCATGTTGAAGTCTCCTCCTTTGATCCATGGGGTGGTGGAAAAGGAATGAGCTAGGTCAGTATGTTCATCAATGAATGGTTGTTTATTTATATTGGGTTCTTAATAGATACCATTGAGTGTCCATGAATGCTGGTCAAATGTGTTGGCAATATTCAATGGAAGATTGTGTTGTTTGTATGTGTGGTTGGAGGTTTGGAAAATATTGTTGTTGAAGCCTATGACAATACCTACCATGAAACCCATCGGTGAGACTTAGTGTCATTTATTGATGTATCCTACTCATATAGTTTTAAGTGTGAAGGATGAACAATGAGTTTTAGTTTCTTAGATATTGATGATATTTATTTTGTTATTATAAATGAATTATTTAATGACTTTCCTTCTCTTGTCATTGGACACACCACAAACATTCCATCTGGAAATAATCATGGTGGATGGATATCTATCTCAGTATGGGATTGATACAATCCTTATGAAATATGGATAGAGTTAATCTATTCTTTTGTAGTGTGGATGTGCCTACATTTATTCCATCCCATGGATTTATCTCTATCATTTAGAACTATATTAATAGATGTATCATCATCAAATAAATACCTAGATTTGATGGAAAAGAAGTGAAAGCATTAGTGTCTAGCCATGAAGCTATATCAGCTATATTATCAATAGATAGTATGAAAGAATTATCAGATATATGCAAGTGAGTAAAGTCCATGGTAGGTGTGGTGCGAGAAGAATATGATGTACCTATGTCTTCCACAGAAAAATAAATTTTATTTATGTTTCCTTCTAGAGTGGATATTGGGACCTTGGATGTCATTTTATTTTTTGGGCTTTGTGATGATCGTACTTCTTCAATGATGACTGATTTTAACCTGTGAACGGTGGCTTTGTCTAAGTTTGTGGATGGGGAGGGGTTTTGGGGGAATTACAAGGGCTTGACTTTATCCATGAATGTTGAATGGATGGTTTGGCATGATGGAGATGAGATGTGAGGTCGTGATTTGGAGTTCACTCTAAGAGGATTTTAGTGTTCTTTTCTCCAGCATACCACCTTCCTTTCTATAGGTTTCCTCATATGTTCGTGATTTTGTTTGGATTTGTTGTTTGTAGGGCAGATTCAAGATGGAGGTTGACTATATAAATCTGAGAAGGTGGTAGTAGGTGGTCTTAGGTTTTCAACGATTTTGATGGTGTATATACTTTCACTGAAATAGATATCGAGGATGATAATTTTATGGCTTTTATAGAGAAGATGCAGAACATTTTGATAGAGGTAGTTGGTTGGAGAGTTTCTGAGTAGACAAATTGGAGTGTGACTCCAATGGCATGTGATTTGGTTTGGAATACATCAACTTCCCATAAATGTAGGGGGATATTAGAGATGGAGACCCATCCCGAGACTCCAGAACCATCCAAAGATGATCCTTGTTCAGTCGACCATTTGGACGACATGGCTTGGAAAAGTTGTCTCCGCAAGGTATGGTCATGACCTGTTCGAAAAGATGGCCAAGCTTAGTTCGTTCAGGAACATAGTAGAGAAGTTGTGATGGGGAGAGAATATTAGGTTGTAAGATCGAACATGTAGGAAGTGGGCAACATCGTGGATGACTTCTAGGATATTGATTGTGTTGTTATCAAGATTGTTTATGATGGTAACCATAAACTACATCTAGATAATACCTTGAGGAGATGCATGGATTTGGCCTAAGGTCAATAGGAAACATTATGTCAGATAAAGGTGAGGGTGCCATGATGTGAGTTGGGGAGAAATAATGGATCATGTACATATGGGGGTAGATAGGCGAGCATCACACTGGGAGAGGATGAAAATGATAGGTTTGTGAAATGAACAAAAGGACAAGGTGAAGGATCATGGGAAAAGGAGGGAGGGTAATAGGTTGGGTTGGGCAGTGGGTCAGGAATGTCATCAGGTGGATGGAAAATGGAGAAAAGATTAATAGAAGAGATAATTGGGAGGGGATATGTGGTGGATGGTGATATCAGGGTGGGGAAACATTCAAACGGACCGTTAGAGCGATGATGGGTTTTATGGGGAAGATGTGATGTAGCAGATTGTGTGTGGCAAGAGGGTGGATAAATGAGGATTAATGTGGGAGGCGGATAGGGAAAGAGTAGGAGAGATGTCTTGTTTTTTGATAGGAAAAACAAAAGGCATGGTAGTAGAAATAGCATCGAGGGTGTCAGAGACGCATGCAATAGGTGCAACGTAGAGGTTTATGAGGACCACTACAATGATGAGTGACCAAGTTACATCCAAATGAAACCCTATTAGAAGAGATAAAGGTGATGGAGAGATCAAGGGTAGTATATGAAGAGGAAAGTGGAGGGAAATAGGATGGGTAGGAGAGGTGAGATAGAGAGAACGAGTGAGTCAAGGTATCAAGGGATGATTGAACATGAGAAGGGGTAGTAGAGTATATGAATGGAAAATTGATGAATATGAAGGGGATGGATGAGAAACATACATGTGTTCTAGAAGCAAGAAAGAAGTCCTATCTCCTTCAGATGAATTTGTATCAGTAGTTGTGGATGATTCAATCCAAAGGGGATTGATAAACAAACACATAGGTGCTTGGTAAACGTCTTTGATGAAGAGTTGGTCCCCCAAATCCATACCTGAGTATGCCGAGTCACCCGACATCCTAAAGAGTGGAAGCAACTCAGTTGTGATCTCTGATAAGAAGTATGTGATCCATGTTGTGACAATGTGGTGATCAGTAGGTTTCATGTCAATAATCTAGTTTTTCGGGAGTTGTAGTTGAGTGATCATCTCCTTCAATCCACATGCAGTGGATAATCTATTGTTGGTCTTTTCTTCTAGAGTGACATGGAAGGTCTTGTTTCCCATGTGGATGGTGACATAGCCTAGTTTGATATAAAAATAGTGGTATTTCCATTCTATAGGTAGTTGAATGGATACCATGGTTTCCTCATTGAGAGTGTAGTCCATGTAGGGAATATCCACAACCACAGTTGTCGGTGAAGGAGGTGATGGTTGGTCATAGTGGATGTTTATTATTCTTCTTAGTTGGTGTTTCTTGCTAATGGTGATGAGTCTTTGGAAAATATAAGGTGTCGGTCGGTGAGAAGTTGTGGTGAGGGTGTTTGAAATCAGCCCTCCTGTACACAAATTGATCAACAAGATATTGTGTACCTGATTTGTGAAGCGAAGAGACACAATATTTCTCCTAGTGGTTATAGAGACAATGGAGGTGGAGTAGCAGTAGTCTATGATGTTTTTAATCACAAGGATAGTGACGTAATCTCACTCCATGTGGCCTTCTTCATCATACACGTTCACAATGATCATCACTAATCTCTCCTCAACTATTTAATTTGGGAGAGGCATTATTCTCCTGACATGTATGAAGGTCTCATCCAAAAAGTTAGGTCCTTGTGGATCGTACATCCTAGGAACACACATTGAGGTGCAATGAGGTTTTGAATTATTTAGACATCATGGTCGACTAGTTGTAGAGAAAAAAAAACCAAGATACCATAAAAACTAACACAAAAAAACCATGAGGCGACATCACAAGGCCACTACAAAAACATGGGATCATTCCTCATGTCGAAAGGGCAAGAAACACCATAAAAATAAGGTCATTTTTGGAAAATTGGGAAACGGGGTCGAAGTTGGGATTATCACATAGAGTGAATGACATGGTAATTTTCTAAGAGGGAAAGAAGTAGGATGGTTAGAGAAAGCTCCTATGAATTTAATTAGAGGTTAGTGGCTAGAGCTTCCTAGTAGAAAAGGAGATGATCGTTTGTGTACTTCAATTTCACGCTGAAACACTAGGGAATTGAGGTTCAATTCATGGTAGAGGAAAGCCTCTAAAGGTTCAATGGTGCTTTGATAGTAGGTAGGTTTTTATAATATAGGGTGGGAAGGTTTTGTAGGCTGGGGGGAGTTGAAGATCATATTTGGGTTTTTTCTTCTTTTGGTCATTGTAGGGGGTGAATAAGGGATCAATGTTCTTGGGAGAGTGTGAGGGAAATAGAGGTACATAATTTTGTAATGAGAATGGGAGAAGAGGAGAAGAGCGTGATAAAAACTCCTCAATTTTTGCATCTAAGACCTAAAACAGCTAGATATTGATGACAAGTTTTGGAGTACAATGATCAATTGAGGATCAACACAAGAGACACGGGTCATTGGATGGCATGTTAGAGGGGAGAATAAAAATAGAAAGAGACGTGTGGCATTTAACAGTGCCAAACTATATGCAATAAATGTAATGCATTGATCATTATTATTTAACTAAGGTCATTTAGTGTAATTTTTTTGAATGCAATTGAGGAAGCAATTTAGGTATGATTCACATAAAAATGACTAGATAGGCTAAATAAGGTGTGACAAGTTCAATTTTAACAACATATTCACCTTTGGAAAATGTTGGTATTAAATTTTATCACCTATAGTTTAAGTACCCACTAATTATATTTGTTATCTTTATTAATCAATTCTTATATAATATATATCTACATTTCCCTGAATCCTCTTATACTATGGAAGTCCATGAAAATAGAATCAATAATTGGTTAATGGTGAATTTATATAAATAACCCCAATTAAAGACTCATTACTTAATTGGTCCTAAAACCTCATAAAAGGATATTCATTATAATATTATGATTTTGGACTCGATATTCTTTTCATTTAATCTAAACTAGGGGACAAGAGCTTGATAATATGAATGTGGAAGGGGTTTAGAAAGATAGGTTTAAGAAACCTTGATTTGTGTATGTTACTCTAGTGACGATAGTCAAGCTCACATTGAGTATGTATGACATGCTCTTCTCAAGCACGACGCGCCTCACATTAGTAGAATTTGTCTAAGTCAGTCACACTACCACAAGAAAAGTCTAGGTAGTGCAATATCATTAACAAGCACTCAACAAAGTCATTGACATGGCATCTGGTACCTCACAATAAATTTTTAAAATCAAGGTTTGCAACCTTGTTTGTGAATCATATTCAAATACAGAGTACTTTCCCTTGTATATGGCACCTCTTTTACATTTATAAGTCATGTAATGGACAACTCTTTAAAATGTTACAAATTTCCTTCTTTGTTTCTCTAAGTATATATAATTGCTTATGGAAATCTATGGCCAGGGTTTCTAACATCCCATTATTTTTCATAACCTAAAGGGATAGAAATCCAATAGATGATAATTTCTTTAGTTTCCTATTACTTGGAAATGAGTAGGAGGTACTACATGTTAGTCTCCTTGTGAAAGTAATGAAGGTTTATGTATTATTATATTTAGAAGAATTTAGGAGAACATATTATCATATTATTAGTTGGAAGATGGAGATTTAGTTATCTAGGAGATCAATAGGGTTAAGTCAATAATTGTAATATGGTGTGATCATTTTTCTTGAATTAGTAACTTCTGATTTTTTGTGTGACAAGCTTTAGATGACTTAGATTTCAATCAAACCAACCATTTTAGTCTTGAATTCCATGGTTAGATGACTACGTTATGTGTTTGAATAGAATTTTCTTCTTGTGGAGATGACCTTAAACTACACTATTGTTGACCTATCTTATTGTAGAATGTTTTTGTTATTGATTGCATTCACACCGCCGATGAGGCAACATCAAGCCACAAGAATAGGGAAGACAAGTATAACAGGGAGCACAAATACAAGAAAAAGGACAAGAAGTGCAAGGAAACAACCCATAATGCTTCTTAGGACTCATCTCAATCTTCTAGTTGGTTAAGCGACAGTGAGGGAGATGAAAACATCATTTCTCTCATGTCAAGATTAAGTGAAGGTGACGAGGTAAATGGGCTAAATTCAGATGATATTTCTAAATATACTTAAATTGAATTATCCTTGCCTGACATCTTTTTTTCATTCTTACAAAAATAAAAATGCTTGATAAAATTATTGACAAGTTGTATGAGGAAAAAGTGAAGTTGAATGTGTTAACCTTTGCATGTAAGAAGATGTTGATGATGTGAAAGAAATTAATCTTCAATTAGAATTGAATTATAATGATGTTGAGGTAGAGAGCAATCTGTAGGGTCAAGTCAAATCTCTTAAATTAGAAATGCTAACTTTCTTGGAATAATTAATGCTCTTGAGACTCGGCCCACATTTCCTAGTAGAGATAATGAGATTTCTTCTTTAACTTAGAAATGAATTCATATGTTACTAAGGATTAACGTTTATAATCTAATATAGTTCACAATCATGATTATATGGTTAAACTCTACTACTCTTGCTTATCTTACTAGAGATAACTATTTGCTTAGAACTTCCTTGTGAAAGTTTCTCAAGGGTAGAAAGAACCTTAATAAAATCCTACATTATGCTACGAAAAAAATTGATAGAAATGGAACATGATATGATACTGGTTGTGAGAGCATACATGATAAGGGCTCATAAAAATTTCATAGAGGGTCATCTAATTCTCAAGCTAAGATTGAAAGTAACTTTTGTATAAATAATGATCACTATTATAATTATTTTCCTTCTAAGAAGAAGGGAACCAATAAGGTATTGGTATGGGTTTGCAAACTAACCTCAAGTCCAAAGATTTGAATGGGATCCAACCTTTCTTGTTTGTAGGGAATTTGTGAAGGGAACACATATAATAGTTTCTCAAAGCACATGACAAGAATGAAAAGCTACTTCAATTCTCTAAAGAAGAAGAAAGCACATTTGATGACAATTTTAAGGTTATCTTGTTACTAGACTAAAAGAACTAGACATTAACCACAATGACCAAGAGAAGTAGTAAACATCATAGGTGATCATCTAAAGCACAATTACTAAGAGAACAAAATTACCAAGATGAGGAACAAATTATCTTGACCCAAAATTTTAAAATGACTATCTAAAGCATCACATAACAAGTGATTCCTTTGTGATGGTCAAAATAAGAGTTGCCTAAAAGAACTACGGTTAGGAAATAGTGTTTTCCTTTCACAACTAGAGCCAAATTCCACAATATAATATCTTGAAAAAAAATGATTGGATCATGGAAATGTAAGAAAAATTTGGAACAATTTGACAATATCAAGGTGCAGAAATTTGTGCCAAGATCCAATGATAGTAATATTGTATTACTTATTATGTACCCTCAAATTCACTAGGTATGAAATCCCTATCTTCTACCAAAATAATATACATGATAATACCACTGTAAGTGACATATCTTATCACACTATAGTTAAGGATTGAACCCAATGGACAATGCTTTTAATAATTTATTAATTGATCTAACCAAACTATGAAGATCATTAAGCACAAAAAATGGTTGACAGTCGATAATAGTCGGTGCAAGATTAGAAGACTAAAAAAAAATCTAACAATATCAAAGGATGGAAACACTAGGGTGAGTGAATTTCACTTCTACTACCTATGTTCACTCTCCCACTGCATCACAAATATGCATGAACAATAACATTAAGGACAAGTAAATCCCCCTTATAATGTAAGGATTAAACTTGGAAAAATACCACTCTAGACCCATTGTTGGGTTACCTAGAGATTGTATATGTGTTGTGTCTGGAAACACCTATCCAAGTTCTCATCAAGGATTTAACAAGAACCACTCCATATCCTAGATCTTGGGTTCAAGTTTTCTACACCTGAATTCATTATATACATGGAAACATCATACAAGAGGAAAACAATTGATTCAAAATGCAACAACGTTCATACAGATCTAGAAGCAATAGAAGAACACAAGCAGGAGATGAGTCTATTCCCCATGCCCTAGGGTAAGGAACTACTCGCCCCTCATAGAGAGACTAGAACAAATAAGAGAAATGAAAGAGATAGATATCATCTTTGTGGGTAGAACAGATGCAACCTTTGTGTGTTTGAAAACAACCTTCATGTCTGGAGATAGGGTTGATCCAACCAGCACTGAAGTACACCTAGGATTGTTGTCGGATGACCTTTTTTTCATCCTTCCTTGCTTAAATCTTATCCAATGATGGGGAAGATGTAGGTAGAATGATAGCGGCAGAGGCATCGTCGATCTTCCTCTTTTGAGGACTGGAAGCCAAGACATAGTGGGGAGGTGGTTGTTGGTTGATGTGGTCATCAACCAATGGGAAGACACCAATCGAGATCATCTTCTTGGGCAAAGTGTGGATTTGGCAGGCTGGAGGCTGGGAAAGAGATCCTACCAATGGAGGCTAGATGCTTCTATTTATTCCTAGCTAGTTATGGTTTGGAACTCCCTCTTGGTGATAGGGCAACGAGGGGAGGATGAAGGGTTGTATGACCCTTGGTATTCCCATCAATAGAGGCATGCAATAACTTCATCAGTGGACACGTTGTAACATACTCGAATCTAGGAATATGTATTAAATCTCTCTTATTTTAAGGCCCTATTCCATTATATTAACATGTCATATATTTCCGACAATACAAAGCACATTAAGAATAATTTGTGTTATGGATATATAAATACCCTTAGTATTTGGTATGCAATGTAAAATAATCATAATACACTCAATAATAAGACTTAAGGAACACATATACCAAATACCATGCTTGACTCTAATTTGACATTCTAAAATATTCTTAGGGGTATAAGATGAAATGAATCAAATTAAAGTGTAATAAGTGTTAAAATGAGTAAATACATTATATGTATGTATGGTATACAACTAATGAAATCTAATAGTAAACATCTTTAAAATAGAGAATTAAGACCAAATTTGAATTGCTCACATCTTAATTAGCTTACACATCAATTTTCATAACTATCAGACCTCATTTAACCATTCAATTATTTGGTGAAATGATTAGCTTACATATACCTAATATTTACATTTTTTGCCATTGTTGGGTTTCCTTTTTCCTCCATGTAAAGCATGCGGACTGCGGATCCATCTCACTGCCTGGTCGTGCTCCTAACGGTGAATGAGTAGCCACAAGACCAAGTCGTCGGTGCCCCTTCTCCGTCGCTTACTCCCTTTCATTTCACTGGCCACGAAAGGTTCTGCCCTTTCTCTCTCCCCCTCGCCTCAGTGAGTCTTCCTCTACCTATTTGTTCTCTTCCAACCTTTCCTCTCCACTTCCTTTTCTCCGCATAACACATGGCTCCTACTTCTGACCCAGTCGCACTCCCAGTACAGAACAGGCGGCGGCCAACTCGGATCACCGGCGCCAATACTCTACCCATCTCCTCCTCCCCTTCCATTTCTTTGACCCTGAACGGTGCTACCACTCCTCTCTTTCTCTTCCTTTCCTCCTTCTTCTACAAGTCCTAGCCGCAGACACACCCCCTGCCTGCATCTAGCAGCCGTACGACCCCCCTCAGGTGACCGATGATCGGTTACCTTCCTCCTCCGATCCTCCCCTTCCTCTTTACCTACCTCTTCATCTTTCCTCTATTCTCTTCCAATCGCATGTCTCTCTTCTTCTTCACTCTGTTCCCCCTAGTTGCCACCGCTTACCCTCCTCCTTGTGCCATGTGCACGGCGGACAGGAGCCATCACCACCAGGTGCAATGGTTGGCGGAGGTGATGTAGCTTTACATGCCACCTGTGATCAGTTGTGGCGCCTCCTCCAAGGTCACCCCCTCCACTTTGTGCACATCAGATGCTTGGCCACGAAATATGTCTCCTCCCTTTGGTAGTTGTACAGAAACACAAACCAGCAGTGCGGAGGCCCACTGGCGAGAAACATGGAGGTCACTGTTGCGGCAGCGCAACCTTCTCTCACGCAAACATGATTGTTGACACCACTGAAAGTCGAGCGCCATCCATCTTCGACCGTCATCACCCTAGGCCCCGTTGCCCACTCCCTTCTTCCTTCACCCGCCGTCATCGCTGCAAGGGGTGTGGTTGCCTATTGACAGTACTGATGACAGATCCGGTGGGTGCTAGACACCACTGCCTCCTCCAGAGCACCACTTCAGTAGGCCATGATGATCATCTTTTCAACCATCACAACCAGAATCACATCCAGCTCAACCCTTGGCTGCGAGTTCAAAGCATGCAACTTCAAGCAAGTGCTATATACATGTTGAATATGCCTCAGATCTGGTAGCCACCTGAAGACTCAACCTGCTCCTTTGTCGTACAGGTTAGGAATCTCTTATGTGTTGTTTATGATTGTATAAAATAAATAAACTAAGTATAATATGTTGCTAGATTAGATACTATGTTATTATGACTTAATCATACATATGCATTAATCAATTACTGCCATATATACCACCCTAGCATGTAAACAGATTGGCGTATAGGTAACACAAGTATACACACGTCAATAAATCATATTCCTATGTTCAAAATGTTATAAACTTGATTATTAGTAGTAAAATATTAGGGAATACATTCAACCATAATATATATCTTTCATTTGGCTACCCTAATAATTATCACACTAGTAGATACATGTTGGAGCTTTGATATATAGTTATGTTATGCAATTGTTAAGTACTTACATTCAAAACCTTATATAGCCATTGGAAAATCACGATTCCAAATACGCATATAGATATATTTGATGATAATTTGACATATAATATGGACTGTGATGCTTATTTATATAGATTAATCTAATCGTAATAGAATGTTATACGGGAGAAATAATACATATAACATGAACATTTTTATTACCGATGCATAGTATAATGATGTATGCATGTTGGTTTACCTATATTTAAATAAGAGGTTTTGTGTACTCTTATGTGAGTGCATGAGACACTTCAAACCTAAATTCTTCAATAAGATCATTTTAGTAAAAATACCTAATGTGCAGTGCATGCTCAAGCCTAGTTGACTAAATATGAGTCGCATGATAGTCATAGAAAGAATAAACTACAAGGCCTAAACCAAAAGAATGTGAATTACCCTCAAGCACATATATGTACCCTAGATATATTTAAACATATGTATCTAGAAATAGATATTTGAACTAAAACAAGTACCTAAAGAATCATATATCTACTTAATATGAATAAACCTCCATTATGTCATTAGGTGATTGGGACTAGGATAAGAATAATATGAAAATCTATACTAGGAATATATAGACAAGTTTTCATGAGTTCGTCTGACATAGCTAATGTGTTCTTAGGGTGAAATCTTAAATTTATGGACAAAGTATACCTATTGGGTTAGCCTTTAGCCATGAAGATCAGGTATGTACATCCTCTATTTTATTTTGGGCATTATTTGATTAAAACCTACTTTTTTTTAATGAGGCATCTTTTGAACTATTATTCCTTATGAAATCTAAATTCTTGAACATTTATGTTTCCTGATGTTGACTCATTATATCATTCTCATTTTTGGACTACCTTGTTTATAAGGGTACTTGTACCCCATTTGCTATGAATGCCTTTTTAATGAAAAATTGACTGAAATACTAGTCTTGCCTCTCTATTTTATACATGATACATGTTTGACTAGAATATCTAGAATAGTAGTACTTATGTAGAACCATACTTATATAGGGTGTGCTTTTCCACCCAGGGTGTGTGTTTACACCCTTATTTATTTTTAGGCCATGATCCTATGGTGTTATGGCCCTGTTTTAGGTATATTTAGTCTACATTATTATGCATGCAAATGTTTAATGTTTTAATATAAATCTGTGGATGATTGTTATGGCAAGACACTCTTATTATCATGCTTGTAATATGAAATTTTATATGCCTCATTTCTTTTGTTACGTTTCTCTTGAACTTACCTAATTGCAAATAACCCCCTCCTTGTGGGAACATCTCTTTTTGCACTTTTTCCCCAATATAATGCCCAAAGTTTATTATGTGTACATACTCAGCCTTTACTGACCTCTATGTTGTTTCCTATGTTCTGGGTGATGTTCCCTTCCACCCAGGTTTAGGTACATTGGAAGACAAGAGCTCCAAAAGATCATCAACATGACATGAACTTAAGGATAGCTTGGAATGGCTAGATTACCCTCTGCTACTGGCTTTAGTTGTACTTAGTTCAAGTTTTTTGTAAAATCACCTATTATGGCGAGGAACAATTGTATAAATGAATCATAAAGTAACTTTGTAATAGTTTTGTTTACGCTGCTTTATTATTACATGACTCTTTTATTATATCATTTGAGTGGATCCCCTTTCGGGTCTCACTCTTTACACATGCATTTGAACTCCATCGAGAGTTGGGTGTAGGATGAACACCTATGGTCAAAATTTAATGCAAAGGTGGGGATTCTCATTTGAGGTTGATGCCATGTCAGGATCGATGGGTGGGAATAGGGTGGTCGTCGAGCAACGAATGTAGATTGGTCATCAGTTTAGAGTTGGAATTTTGTTAGTGATGAGAGGGGTTTTCATCAAGGGATTGGAATTTGCCTACCTTTAGTGCAATATGGTAAGCCAAACATTGGAGCTTGAAGTCAGGATAACTCATTGGAGGTAGACTGATAGAACTTTGGAGGGTTGTTGGAGGGTTTTTCATTGATGAACACATATTCATCCTAGTTTAAATGGTATTTTTAGCCCAATTTAACATTCAAATATCTTATTATTCATTAGAAATAACTATATTTCGATATACTTAGGTTTTCATTCTAATTTGAAGGAATTTGATACTTTTCTTAACTCCCCCTACAGGTTCTGTGTGTTATCACTCTCCCAAGAAGACCATCAACATCAATGATTTAGCACCCCATCGACCTTCAAGATCGATGACTAAGATTGATCTCAAAACTAATTGAACTCTTTTTGTCAACCATTCAATTTGGCAGTCACCAACTCAACAACTACAGACGACATCCACCTCCAGGGCGTCGATCATCGACCAACACTGGCCATCATTGCTCAATAACTATAGTGTTGATCAAAACTTAATGGGTGGGACCTGCAACCACTAACCATAATGCTTCTAGATGGGCCTAAATATGTTGTCACCGCCAACATGGAGGGGTTACATATTCAAGTATGAAATTACACGTATTCCCTTGGTCCTTTCTGCCTTGACCTCTGTAGAAAGGAAGGAAGACCGGCCAAGTGAGTAATTAGGTAGCCAAGATGCCCTACCTCCCTCTCTATTGACCACTATACCTCCTCGCCTCCTCCATATCCATCAATCCCTTATCACCACCAAACAGCAAGAAACTACTCCTTCCATCATTCACAACAGTCCCATCTACCATCCATAACTATTGTCCCATCACCTAACCGATCTCTGTAAGTTAGTGTCAATACCCCAGGAAGAAGAAGAAAGAAGATTGTCTATCACATACCACGTCGTGCTGCCTCCTATGTGCTTTTGTGAAAATGATTACACCTTCTTATTTCTTATGTTGTATTGATCTCTCTATGAGGAGCGATTAGTCTTTTTACTAGGGTACCAGGAACTAGCCCCGCTACCTATTTCTTGTAATTTTTTCTTATTACAACTCTTGTATGAACTCATTTAATTCATTGCTAATGGTTTAACGCATATTTTGTAGATTGATCACCCACCTTATGTGATTTATTATAGTCTTATACTTTGAGAACTTCAACATTTAAGATTTAAATATTGATTAGTTTTGGTTGATTCCCTAACAAGAACTTCTAATGAGAAGTCTGCGAAGTAGTAGATACATGATCTGTAAGTAATGAGACATCAAACTTACCGGAAAAATTGCTCATGCAAGTTTCTAGAACCAAAAGGGGAAACTTGCATAATTCCAATTATATCTTCATACAAGTCTGGATTTGAATGTATGTGCATATTCATACAATAGTGGTGAAACCCAATTCCACCCTAATATATCCATCCATTTATAACTAGAACCTTAACCTAGCTCTTTTTATTCTTGCAACCTTAGTTAATTAAACCAACTAAGTATTGTGATAAATACTAATTCTTTCTTGGTCACTTTGAACAGTCAGTTCTTAAATATGTTGTCCTTTGGGTTCAATTCAAAATTGTATTAAAATAAGATCCATCTGCTTGCGGGTGGTGGTTATTGCACGTAGTTTAGGTAAACTCTAGGAATATCACCTCTAGTGAATTTGATTGTGCAATATCACACACATCAACCATCTATGGTCAACCAAAGGTCGAACATTGAGGTGACTTCTCATTAGACCAAAGGGATTCCTAGGATATGTGAACCCATCCTGGGTGGGGATTGGTGTATGGTTAATGGCATGTGCTGATGAAACTTCTGACCGATGAAATTGTGATCCAATGAAGGGTCGGATCATTAAAAATTGAATCCATTTATTGAAAATTTCTTGTGCCCACTAGTATATTAGCGGGACCATAGTATCCTACACATGATGTATGTGGTGAAGTTCAAGCATACCATGAAAATCAAAGAATTAGATCAAAATCCTACACATTATCATAAAAGTAATAAATCCTAAATATAAGATATATCTACAGTAATATGATGGAAATTAATGAAAAAGTAGACTAAAATACAATTAAAACTAAAATGAATATGCATTCATCAGATATCATAGTCACAAAGTGGGTGTTGTGGAACAATTTTGGTGAATAAGTAAAATGTCATAAGTAACAAAGCAATGTTGGTCTCCCAAGTCTGTGACCAACAATAACATATCGATTATGAACAAACATATTAGAATTAACTTGTATTCTACTTTCCTTTGCTTGTCATAAAACTTTTTTTAATATGGATGTTAAAAGTACATTTTTAATGGGAAATATAGGAGGAAGTTTATGTTTCAACCTCCCATCTTTGAAAATGACAAGCTAACTAATCGTGTATATTTTTACATAAGATGTTGTATGGTCTAAAACAAACTCCTAGAGCTTGGTGTGAGAAACTAAATACCTTTTTGTTAGAAAATGCTTACGTCATGAGAAAATCACTTCTGGTCTTTTTTTTAATGACGTGGGAACCCTCCCCCAGAACACACCACGTTGTGACCTGCCCTGGCAAGGTAAACCCACGGAGACCCGTAACGCATGCATTCCGACATCTCAAACGGTCGCATCAGAGGCCGGTTGACGCTGCGGGGAGCTAATTTCCGAACAACACTATAGGGATAATCGAACCCGGGACCCTTCATGAGGGGTGCCCATGCTTGACCACCCGAGCTACTGCTCGCCGACTTCTTCTAGTCTCTTTCTTAAATGCACACATTATGACTTTAAAGTTATTAAGATTTATGTTGATGATATATTGTACTTTGTAATACTAGTATTGATCTTTGCAAGGAGCTCAGTTCCCTCAAGTGTCTTAAATTTTAGATGATCATGATGGGGGCAATAACATTCTTCTTGAGATCCCAAATCACTAAAATCAGGGATGGGAACTTCATCCACCAAATTATATATGAAACAAGCTCATAAGATGCTTCAAGATGGATAGTTGCAACCAATTTGATAATCACATGCCCATTATGACAAAACTTTGATAAAGATGAAGAAGTTAAGAACATTGATGAGAAGCTACTTAGAAGTATGACTGGAAGACTACTTTATCATGTTACCACTAGATCGAATATCATATTTAGTGTAACTTGTGTGATATTTTTCAATCTTACATGATAAAATCTCATGTTATTTTAGAGAAAAGGATTATTCAATATCTATACAAAACACGAATTTTTATCTACATTACCCTAATTCAAATGACTTCACTGTAACCCCTATGATGATGTTGATTATGTGAGATATTTGATTGGTAGGAAGTGCACAAGTGGCACTTACTTTCTCCTAGCATTATGTTTTCTTTCTCAGTTCTCTAAGAAGCAAAGAAGGGTGGCATGTTAACAATCAAATATGAATATGTATTTGTCTATAGTTTTTGTTCAACTCTATATTTGAAAAAATAACCTCAATATCTCTTATGATCATATATTAAATGACATACCACAAACATAGAGTTATGCCATCATTTCCTATGAGATCACATTGCTTTTAAAAAAATCTATATCACAAATGTGATACAAAAATCAACTACCAAACAATTTCAATCAACCTTTATGAAGGGAGGAACTACATTTTGTGAGACCATAGTTGCTTATCACTACTTTAATATAAAAATTACATGTCCCCTAGATAGATGTATCTTATTCATCTATCATGCTTATTTGGATAAAATTAGATTGATTGTGTTGAAATATTTCCATGTTTTTTGCAAGTCATGCATTTTTCACTCATTTTTTGCAACAATGCTATTTGTTGCAATTTTATTGCCAATAATTGGAACCACTAACCTTAAAAATGCATTCCCATGTAGAATACACTAATTGATCTCTATTTTTCAATTTTTACTATGACAAATAGATTATATTTATATTTTCTGAAATCTCTGAGTTGTGAATAACTTGGGCCTTTGACCAAGATATTCCTGAGGAAAACTCAACTGATGCTTTAATTTGAGAGTACAATTGTTGTCAACTAAGATTTTCTCCCAAAAGCTAGTCCAATAATGTTGTGTTACATTTTTATAAAAGGACTGACATCCAAAAAATCCCTACTTCCTGGCATCTCCCCTTTGTCCTCCTCCACTTTCCAGACCAAAATCGAGCTTCTAGATCTTTACACATATATCACTCGAACCCACTGTCCAAGGCTCTAGTAGAGTTTTAGGAATGATGACTGGCCCCACAAACCACCACTAGCCTTAACTGCATGCTTTGTACTCACTCACACACAAGTCATGATAAACTTCCTGATTGGTCATCCATCCTAATACTACTCTAGGATAAACATGCTTAACCATATAGTTCTTTAGTGGTGGGCTTTCTAGAAAGGAGGTACACCTTGGTGATATGGGTAGTGCAATTATTTCTTTTAAGATCATTTTATCAGAGACCTCAAATCTTGGGATGCTACAATCTCCCCCAGTTATACTCTTGATGTCCTCATCAAGGCTCAAAACACGGTCTCATATGCTCTTCCCCATTTCAACGTAGACCCAAAATGGCCCATGGACACCCAAATCCCATCTACGACTAGTAGCATAAGGGCAGCTCCATCTTGTCTCTGCAAATAGCCCTTTCCAACTTGTCTAGACCTCACAGTTTAAGACTGACATGTCACATGCCCATGTAGATCCCACCTACTTGAGGGGAATTGGCTCTGATATGATTTGTAACACCCAAGTTGTGACACGTTGGTCATACTAAAGTGAGATTACTCAAAACTAAAGCATGGAATAAACACCAAAAATCCAGATTACCAAAAAACATGGTAAATTGAAACCGGTTTTATATAGAAAAAGCTGAGAATATTACATAAAAGTCCACAAACTTGTGCCACCTATATTACACATCATATCATAAAGGTAAATACATCACTATACAATGACCATCTTACCACAAACCTGTTATAAAAGATAACCTACTCATATACACAAGCCATACATGTACAACCTTAGCATACTTTCCAAAAATGACATATCGATGTACACCATCTACAAAACACCCCCAAAGACTTGAGAGTACAGGGACAAAAAATAGGACTCTACTAGAAAATACTAGCAACATATCCAACCTTCAACAACTACTGCTCTCCTTACTACTCTTCCTCAACCACACAATCTCTACCGTGTCATGCTCGACCACCTAAAAGATGTAGAAACCCACGGGGTGAGACCATTGTCACAACGAGAGATCTAACTCTCTGCCAACAACTATTTCTAACACTGATAGATTATAACAAATTAAACATTATGAGAAGATTCAAATAAATGAATACTTTAAATTGATAACATAGATTAAGCTGTTTAAGCAGCTACAAACTGATCAGCAGAACGTCACATACTTTTAGAACAAATATGAAAAACATGTATACCATTGTCAACTAAATAGTATAAAGAATAAGACAAAGGGTCATCCAATGTGATTTGTGTTTAACCCTAAGTAAATATACCACACAGCTGTATTACATCTTTTATTAATACCCTGAGGAGATGAGGTATACCACTAATACTCCAACGGACACTACTAAGTCAAAATTAGTGCCAAACAAGATCTAGGAAAGCCAAACTCATATGATCTCCCACGTCCTCAGTCAGTCCGAGTCCACTTCAGTGACATATATATAGAGTCAAACTGCAAATCAGCCTAGTCCGCCTTGGTATATAAGCACGACATAGTGAGATACGACCACAACCATTCTCCTTCTAGGGTATGATTGCAACCATCTCAGAAAACATATCATCTGAGATACTGTCTCAACCATTTTCCTGCCGAGGCATGACCACATCCATCCTCAAAACCAAAGATTGTAGATGCAATGATATATCCTAACCTTGCACCCCCACATATTCAACAATATGCGCTCTGAGTTTCCCTTAGGAATTACTCATTTCACCATCCATCATGTACTGACATTGAATATGGATCTATGGTGCATGGAAACTACATGATAAGGGTTTCACTTGATTAGTATGCCAATTGGGTGAATTAAGGCTGCATCATACAAGTGTACATACAAACCCTTATTCATTCTAGAAAGCATAACTGTAAAACAACCCCAAAAGATATAAAATGTATGAGGTATAAACTTATCACATCATCACATGATATTACTGCCATACAAGGCCATCACCATTATACATTGTCATGGGATAACCACCCCCATCACATCACTGGAGGATATCACCTCAAACTAGGCACAAAGCCTCTGCTAGGTTAGAATACCAAATCACATAGTTTCATGCATATCATCATTATCTCATGATGCCTCTTAAAAGCTCATAATCATCACCTTGTGTCACATCAGAGATACCATAGCAACCACAAGATATGATGTTCATTCAACTTGCAACATTAGGAATACATAAATAGGCAAGAGAAAACATCATTGTGTGCTAATCACTTCAAGCAAGATAAGTGTTACATCTTGTACTCATAATTAGGGTTAGGGTTTCCCATAGATAGCTGACTAGTCTTTCCATAACAACATTCAACATCAAACCCTAGGTACATCACTCCCCACATTCTTGGAGTACATTAGGGTTAAGCTTCATCACCATAAACACACAATCAAGCACCCAACATAGGTAGAAACCCTCACAACTCAAGCAACGTAGTGACCTCAAGAAAGCACACCAAGTGTAGCGACCACCATAGATTAAGGTGTAGCGATCAAACACATAGCACGTGTAGCAACCAACCCAGGTTATACATCAAGTGTAGTGACCACACATGAATCAAGGTGTAGAAATCAACCAAATTGAACTACACGTAGCGACCACAAGAGAAACTAGATTTAGGGTTTGTAGCGACCAAACCTCCTTATGTAGTGACCACCCATCAACCAAAACCATTTTGACCAAATAAGACATCTTATGTGGTGACCAACACAAGGGATCAAGCATTGCGACCGCAACAAAGACACTCATGTGTAGCTACTAAGGTAGCTAGGGTTAAATTTATGGCAATAAACCAAAACCCAAGCTCACCACTAACATGGTCTTAGAGACCTTAAGAAAGCATGCTGACCGAAATAGATTTATAACATCAGGAAACCCAAGCATCAATAAGGTTAAAACCCCATGAAAAGATGGACATCAAAACCCTAAAACAAGTGTCAAAAAGTTCAACATGGAAAACCATGGTATTAGAGAGAAAACCAAATGTCAAACACATGTAAATAGGAACCAAACTCCATCTCATTAAAGATGACCGAACAAAAGATAAGTTGACAAAACCAATGCTTAAGATGTTGCATGCCAGCCTTAGCAACTCCACCATCCATACCTCATAAGAATTAGGGTTTAGGAGATAGATCAATATATACAAGAATACTTCATAATCTTAAACCCTAAATCAAGATAGCATCATCTAGAAACTTCTGATCACATTTTAGAAATGAAATAGTAACATGAAATAAGATAACGTGCAACAATAGTAGAGGGGGAAGTTATATAACTCGCCTTGAGGTGAATATCAACTCAAAAAGCCAAGAAGCTCTAAGAGAGTGAAGAAACGCCAAGCTTGGATCAACTCCAACTCCAAGAAAAATCACCTCAAGAGAAGAAGAACACATCAAGGTCAAAGGAAGATCAAAAGAGAGAGAGGGTAAAATCCATAGGTCGAAAAATAAAGGAGAAAGAGGAGATCCTCATCTCACTCAGGTACTGCCATGGAAAACCATGGGATTCGAGCTCTGTTGGAGAGGATTTCCTCAAGAAAGCCACCATGGAGAACCATAGTATGGCCAAGAGAAGAAAGAGAGAGGGATATGGTTCAAGAAAAATGAGATCAAGGAAGATGAACCGCTTACTGATGCAGCCCTATTTTAGGGCTTCATCTTGTGTCTTTTTGCTCTTCAATCACATCTATACCTGTTAGATTGCATGTCATTCCCCCTAATATGCTTATTTGTATAAAATGTACTTATGGACATTATTTGCATGTTTTTCAGGCTTTTGGACCACACTTGATGGAAGAGAGAGAGAGAAGGGGCGATCCTAGGGTTCCTCTGCACTTGGAGAGGCCCAAAGTGAAGTCCGATGCTCCCTTGACCTACCCCTAGTGGCCAAAGATCAATTGAAGCAAAGAAGTCCAAGAAAAGCCAAAGATCCAAGTTGAAGTGATGATCCAGGACCCAGCACGGTCGTGGTACCACAAAACGGCCGTGCTAGATGACTTAGAAATTAACAGGCTCAACATCCAAGTGAAGCAGAGAGCACCACGGCCGTGCAGAGCACCAAGACCGTGCAATGGTCAGACACCATGGTCGTGCTCCACAAAACGGCCGTGGCACAGCAGAGCAAAACGGCCATGCAACAGCACCACGACCACCTCCACCAAGCCCACCACGGCTGTTCCATACACCACAGCCGTGGCACACCACCACCACCACGGCCGTGGCCGTTTTGACAAAAACCCTGTAACTTTGTTATTTTAATTCCCACGACCGTGCCCATCCACCACGACCGTGGCCTATCCTACCCACCACGGCCGTGGTACCCCACCACGGTCGTGCTACTCACAGAATCCAGCCACTTTTTCACTGCTTTCCCCATTTTGCCCCTAACTTAACCTAGTGCTTCCCCCACGCCTATATATACCTAGGTGGCGGTTGGGGAACGAGGTTAGCTACCTTCTACCCCATCCTAGCTCCCCAAATCGCCATCCACTCCATTCCACTCCATATCCACCTCAAATCCACTCCATTTCACCATTTCCACCACATAACCCCCCATATCTAAGCCTTCCATCCACTTCCCACCACCATTCCACACCATTTCATCCAAGGAGAAGAAGGAGGACGTACCTACAGCTGCTGGAGAGGAGGACTTCTTCATCTACACCGAGCTCCATGGCTTCTTCTACCTCTTTCTCCTTTCTTTTTGTATTTTCCATTTCTATGAGTAGCTAGGCCCCTGTGGGTGGGCTGTTTGGGGGAAATTATGTTACTTTGATACCATGTTGGGGGAAAATGACATGTAAACTTTGTAATTTCATTTGTTAATGATTATATTCTATTTCTATCTCATTCTCCATGGATTACTTGTTGGTTTGTGTGTGAAATCACTTAGGAATTTAGGCAAATTGCTTATATGTGCGAATTTTGGGATTTGCCCCTAGGTCCAATTCTGGGATCCCTAGGTTGCCTCCCATCTTCCTACATACTAATCAATCTACCTAAACCTAAGTGAGATATCTAAGTAGCTAGATTAGGTAATTCTAGTACAATTAGCATGGAGCCTTCTCAAGGCTAGAATGTGGGGGAATTGGGGTCCAAAACCCTAATCTCACCTCCCCATTATTACCCTCGGCCCCTAATTGCCCTAGGAATACCTAATCTAGAAACCTAGACTTGATTAGACTCTAATTGAATTGAACCTAATCCCTAACCCAATTGAGCCCCGTAAGGGTAGTAGGGGGTGTTAGGGACTAGTTCCCCTATACACAACCTAGCATATCCATGGCCAGTTAGTAGCTTAGGTTAATTCATTAGACTCTAACTTGTTGTTTGGTTTGGATAATCTAAATGGAATCATACTATTCATACGTCACCCCCCAACTTAAGTGATAAGTTCATACCCCTAAACATCCCACACATCTCTTTACTGCTTAAAACCCTAGTTTTGTGCTTGCTTAGCTTAATTAGTTCTTTCCTTGCTTAGTTAGCTTCTTGCTTTGCTCTTGTCTTGTTCATGCTAGTGTAGCTCTTTAATTGCTCTTTTACTTCTCTCTTGCTTGCCTTAGTGTAACTTGCCTTTTCATACCTAGCTTAGTCTTTCCTTGCTTGCTTAGTCTTAATCTAACCTAGGGTTAACATAGGTTTCATTCTTGCCTTTAATTGCTTGTTTGTTCATCCTTAGTTAACAATCAAATCAACCTTTAAACCCTTAACCCTAGTCTCTGCAGTAGGAACCTAGCCAAACTAACCTAGCTCTAGCGCCCCCTCTTTTCCCTGTGGATCGACCCTTTACTTGCCACCTTCCTATACTACGACACGACCCCGTGTGATTGCGGGTGTAGTGTTTTAGTAGACGTAGGTAGCTAGTTTAGGTTTATAAATTTTGAAAGCACAACCCCATCCACCGTGCATTCTGACCTCGTGGGGCGCATCTAGTCGGATCAAATCGGCTAGCGTGTAGCACCACTAGCGGAAACGCACCAAGATTTCTGGCACCGTTGTCGGGGACTAGAGGCACTCGACCTAGCTAGTTAGTTTTGCTTTGACTTTTCCTACTGCCCTCATCATTGCTATTCTTTATTCATTTTTCTTTGCATTTCTTATGTATATTGGTTTACTAACTTGCTTTCTTTTGTTTGGTTGTGTTTTGTGCATGTGACAAGCCATTCAGGAGGAAACAAGATGGAAGACCAAAATGCACCTCACAAGCCGCTTCAAGACTACTTCATGCCTAGCAACTACAAATCGCCAATTGCTAGCAGGGTTGATCAAATGCCAGGGGAGCAATTCTCTATTCCTCCAGGTCTTCTTGGGCTCCTGCCCATCTTCTATGGCTCAGAGAGTGAGAACCCCTACAAGCACTTGGACTCCTTTCTTGAAGTATGCTCCACCTTCAGGACGTCGACGGCTAGTGATGATACAATTCGATTGACCTTGTTCTCCTTCTCCCTTAAAGATAGAGCTAAAGACTGGTATGACTCAAGAAAGGACATCATGAGTTGGGAAACAATGAAGAATGCTTTCTTGAGATAATTCTACTCTATTGCAAGGTTGACACAAATGCGGCGTGTCGTGACAAGTTTTAGTCAAATGGGAGATGAGAAGTTTCATAATGCATGGGAGAGATTCAAGAAGCTGTTGAGAGAGTGTCCTCACCATGAGATCCCTTTGTGGCAGCTAGTTCAATCATTCTACTCTGGTTTGTCTCTAAAGGACCAAGACACAGTGGACTCTTCTTGTGGAGGAGTTTTCATGGCTAGGACACATGAGGAGATATGGTCTTTATTTGAACAGTTGGATGAAGGATCAAGAATTCGGGCTTCTAGCATGATGAATGAAAGAGGGTATGCCTTTGGTGTGACACCCCCTACTCATGATGACTCAAGCCTGCAAGTGATGAAGATTCTTGGTGACATGGTGAACTTCATGAAGAACCAGGTGACAAATGTTCCTTGCCACCCGGTCAATTCTATTGAGTTCTATGGGGAAGAAAAGAAGACACCTCACTCCTATAGCTACCAGGAACCACAAAGTCCCACATACAGCTCAAGGTTTGAGGAAGAGGTTCTTTCTAGATTGAGAGTGTTTGATGATGTTCAAAGGGATGTTGCAAGGTTAGAAGAGAGAATAGAGCAACTATCTTCTATCATCGCTCTCCAAGAGGAAAAATTGTTTCAAGACCCATCGTGAGCCACCATGAAGCAAGTGGACCCATGCCCTCTTCACAAGTTTTCTACAGTCCACCCCCCATGAAAGTGCATCCCATTCACTCCTTCCAAGGCTATCCCCAGCCTTACACCCCTCCACCACCTCCCTCACCTCAAATTTCACAAAACTTCACTTTCCAGCCCCAATTCTCTCATCCCCCTCAATTCCCTTCTCCACCTCAATTTCAACCCCAAGTATCACCTCCACCTCCTCCACATCCACAACATGCTCCCCCTCTCCACCATGAGTAAGGTAGTGCCGTGACAGTTCTAAGGAGTGGAAAAACTCTTGAGCAGCCCGCAAGTCAAAGAAAGGTTGATAAAGCAAAGCAAAGGTAGCCAAGTGGTGATACTGTGATTGATATTGCTGAAGATGATGTTGTGATACCGCATGTTGAGTTTGGGATTCCATGTGATCCACCACATATCCCTTTTGCAGGTCCTACCATCCCTAGAGTTCTGCCTCATGTTCATGTAAGTGCAGCAAAAGCTAGTGATCCTCCATTTGTAGAAGCACTAGATGAGCTACCAGAATTGAAAAGGAGGCAAAAGTACAATGTTGATATTCTTGAGGTGTTTCGCCAAGTAAAGGTGAACATTCCACTATTGGATGCTATCAAGCAAATCCCATCATATGCCAAGTTCTTCAAGAACCTATGCACTGTGAAAAGAAGGTCAACGGGGAGGATTCCAAAGAAGGTGAGACTGAATGAACAAGTGAGCTCCATCATACAACACTCACTTCCCGTGAAAAGAAAGGACCCAGGAGCCCCACTCATACCTAGTTACATAGGGGGACATTGCATAGACAGGTCCTTGCTTGATTTGGGATATAGTGTGAATTTGATGCCATATCATGTCTATGTTGAGCTGGGCTTAGGCAAGTTGAAGCCGGCACATTGCACTCTCCAGTTGGCAGATAGATCCATAAAAGTGCCTAGAGGTAGAGTGGATGATGTCTTGGTAATGATAGACAAGGAAAAAGGCGCGGTGTTCCCGGCGGATTTCATTGTACTTGATATGGAGCCGGAGGATAGGAAGATTCCCATCATCTTGGGGAGGCCGTTCTTATCTACAGCTGATGCCGACATTCATGTACGTAGTGGCACCATGACAGTCTCATTTATGGACATGAAGATCAACATCAACATGTACAGGACCCTAACCCGGTGAGTCCGAGATAGGGATATTGGACATGATCACTTCACAAGTCCAAATGGGAAATTGAGAGAAGGACATCAAGGTGAAGAAGTTAATGATGATTACTGGGATCAAAGGGATGAGGAAAACAGATTGAGTGCAAAGGAAGGATGCATGTTTTGCAAGAATGGACACATGAGAATGCCAAACGGATGAATTTTGAAGAATCACCAAGAAGCCTAGCTGAAGGCAAGAAACTCAGCGCTTGTGGGAGGCAACCCACCTAGGTTTGGGAATTTTTGACCCAATCTGCATTTTTGATACTTTTTCTTTGTTTTTGCATTTTTCCAAGAAAGCACACACACACTCGTATTTGATAGTTTTTGTATAGTTTTGATATGTACAGGCGAGAACAGAGTGAAACGAAGAAGAATAGATGAAAGTTTGACAACACATCAATAGAATATCAACTTGAGATCTATTTTTGATGATTTGAACAAGATTCGAGTCTCATACTACTGTTACAGTGCCCAACACGGCCGTGGTACATCAACACGGCCGTGGTGGTGCACTCACTTTCAACAAGGACATGATCAGAAAATTGGGAAAATTGACTAAGTTTTGAACCAGGGCAACACGGCCATGGTACATGAAGCCACCACGGCCGTGCTGCGCAGCACGGCCGTGCAGCAACCCGATTCCAGCAGATTTAAGTCAGAATTTGCAAAAAAAAAATTCACTTGCTCATTTATCTAAAGAACAGAACGGCCGTGCCCCGCGCCCTAGCGACCGTGCAACGCTCCGCCCGCCCATTCCATCCCTCGAATCCCCACCAAATCACCCCCAAACCATTCCCAATCACACCCCTACCATTTCCACCACCTTAATCTCCAGATCCCACCCATTTACATCCACAAACGCACCACTCTCTCTCCATTCTGCCCCAACAGCCCTATTCTTCAGAGAAATCCGAAATTTTCTAATTCCACTCCTTTTTTCGAGCAAGAATGAAGAAGTTTGCATGGAAGGTAGTAGAGAAGACTAGGGGTGTCATCCCCTACCAAAGGAAGCCAAGGAACAGCCACCCCCAGTTGACGGAGGCGGAATTGGATGCCACGGTGGAGTCTATTGCTGAAGAAGCCTCCGTACAGCCACAACGGGGGCACCATCTTCGTCGCAACCACCACCGTCTGCCACCCGACACTCCGTCTCATCTGAGAGACCTTCCGCCTCAGCCGTGCGGCCGTCAGTTCCAGCCGCACGACCGTCCGTCTCCTCCGCGGCACAACCGTAGCCCGAGCCACAACGACGACCACGTCGACGCCTCATATTACGTGATGAAGATGATACTGACATGCCTGAAGTTGAGCAGCAACCAAGCCAGCCACAACGCCCATTTTCACAGCCAGAGGTTACTACAGGAAGGGAAAAGGAGCCCAGGCACCCTGGATGCCTGACATGCAGAGTGTTAGCTACTCGATATGCATGCCAAGCGTCAATGGAGGCAATGGGGTTCTTTCTCTGTTTTCAAGAATTGATGGAAAATTTGGGGCTTTTTGAGATCCTGACACTGCAGCAAGAAACCTACATCGAGCTGACGCAGCAGTTCTTCACCACGCTAGAGAAAGCAACCAATGATGGCGAGAATGCAATTAAGGTAACGATTGGGGATAAGAGGTGGAAAATAACCTCAGAGATGCTAAATCAGATTTTTGCCCCAAGTGGAGAGATGACTGCCCTCCTAGATGGAGGAAGGACAGAAAATGACTCTAGTTCCACATATCCAGCCATGTGGAAGTGCTTCACCGGACAAAGTACATTTGTAGCAGGGAAATCAAAGACAAGTGGTATTCACAACCCATTTCTCCGCTATGTTCAGAAGGTGTTGGCAAACACCATCTTTGGCAGGTACGAAAATCAAGGTAGCTGCACCAACAAAGATCTTTTTGTGCTTGGTTGGATGGCAAAGGAGAGACATGTGAACCTGGGGGCGTTATTAATTGATCACATGAGGACAATCCCGTCCAAGAGCACAAATCCGTTTGTAATGGGAGGGATTGTAACATCTATTGCCACGGCCTTGGGGCATGACATGACATGATATACAAAGGCCGAGGGTGGCAAGTTGGTTGATTTGCACTACCTGGCTCGCTCATCCATGATTATGGTTACGGATCAGAAGATCATTTACCAAATCAACCCACCTTACCCAAGAGTCACATTGGAGCTGCCTTACCATACTCCTCCCCTCATGGCACAGTTTGGACCAACACCAGATTTTCTGGAAAAGTTCAGGAGGTACGAGGAGGAGAACCCCAAAGGAGAGGAAATCCCTGAGGTGAGGTTTGCAAGGAGTCCAGGAGAGCCTTCACAGGCGGCAGAGCAGAGGCGGATGGCAGAGGAGAGAGCGGCAAGACGGGTGAGACAAAGAGAAGAAAGAATGGGAGCGTCAGAGCCACAGCAGCCTTCAATGAATGCATATGATATGGGTACCATCCATGCACAGCTGGAGGGCATTCAGGTGACACAGGACAGAATTCTATAAGCACAGGAGGGCTTTCAGAGGACACAAGATGCCATGTGGTTGGACCACCAGCATATGCATTACTAGGTCAACCACCTTTATCAGTTTCACAATGCCCAGGCCCAGAGAAACCCACAGTGGGGTGAAGACTGGTGGAGTTCTTTATCAGCTTTTCAGGACATCTATCCGCCTCCACAGTCAGACTACTGGGGCACCTACTACAGACATGGAGGAGCACCTCCACCACCTCCGCAGTGATCATCTACCCTATCACCCTAGACTTTAGTGTCATGCTGAGGACAGCATGGTTCAAAAGTTTGGGGTGGTAGGGCGGTATGCCCTCATTCTTCTTTCACTCATTTTTGCATCTCATCTACTATTTTACTTTTTGTTTGTTGTTTTTCATTTCTTTTGCTTGTCCTGCTATCTAGTCTAGAATTTTACTACTTTGCACACTTGCATGCCATGTAGTTTACCTTATTGTCATTTTTTTGCGTAATTTTAAAAAATTTTGCTCTTTTGCCATGCATTGCATACCATGTAGATTTTTGGTAATTTTTGCATGTTTTTAGCTAGGATTTGCTCGTTTACTGCTTTAAGTTCAATAATATAGGCTTAGATGTGATTGAAGGCAACTTGGCACCATTTTGGCCAATTTTGTCCAAATTTGGAACTTCTTGTCTAAAAATTGTGTTTTGACCCAATCTCTACTATTTTGAATTAAAATGTTGACCTTTGACAAATGCAAGTGAATCACCATTGTTTGTTGTTGAGTGGTATCAATGTTTGACTTTTTACATGTGCATCACCTCTCTTAGGGTTGTGATTGAATTGGTAGAATTATGAAATTGAGCAAGCTTTGAACGCTTAGTGTTTGTGGAATCACATGTTTGATATATCAATTTCATGTTGTTCATTCATGTGGTGTGATATCTTGAATGAAGTGTTGGATTAATTTTCATGCAGGATGTCTTATGTGGAAAATCATACCAATGACCCCTCTTTGACCCGACTATTCTTCCACCATCTTCATACCCCTCCGCCTCATAAAAAGATGCCCTAGTGCACATAATCAGCCTTGGCCACCTCTAAAAGTTTGGGGTGGCCATATCTTTATCTCCCCGCTTCACTCTATCCACCATATGCCCTATCTACACCAAGGGCAAGAAAATGAAAAGAAAAGAAAAAGAAAAGCAAAATAAAATAAAAGGATGCTCCTGTTTAAGAGCATTCAAATAAAGAAAAGATGAGTGTGTAAAAACACTCCAAAAATCTTACCGCAACCCTTTCTTCCACTTTCATACCCATTGAGCTAGGAAACATCAAACTTAGCTCATTTTACCCTTTTCCGCAGCCACGTGGGTCATTTGGTGTGATTTGAGATATAAGATTGAATGCATGAATGTGAAACAACACTCCTAGTCATTCTTGATTAACGCCACCATGAAACGGTTTACCCAGAACTTAATGGAAGAAATATGGATAACTTGTGTATTCTATGCGCTATATTTGAAGTTCATATGCTTTGTGCTCTTTTCATGATTGGATTGTGAAAGAAGGAGAGGAGAGAAGTGAAATGCATGTACTTAGTCATCTTTGACCCCATTCAGCAACAATCGTCTTTTGTATTGCATTTGTCATTTCTTTTTGTGAAAGTTTGTAGAGAGATTGAGTTGGAGCATACTTGAGGACAAGTATGTTTTAAGTTTGGGGTGGTGATGCAGCCCTATTTTAGGGCTTCATCTTATGTCTTTTTGGTCTTCAATCACATCTATACCTGTTAGATTGCATGTCATTCCCCCTAATATGCTTATTTGTATAAAATACACTTATGGACATTATTTGCATGTTTTTCAGGCTTTTGGACCACACTTGATGGAAGAGAGAGAGAAGGGGTGATCCTAGGGTTCCTCTGCACTTGGAGAGGCCCAAAGTGAAGTTCGATGCTCCCTCGACCTACCCCTAGTGGCCAAAGATCAATTGAATCAAAGAAGTCCAAGAAAAGCCAAAGATCCAAGTTAAAGTGCTGATCCAGGACCCAGCACGACCGTGGTACCACAGAACGGCCGTGCTAGATGACTTAGAAATTAACAGGCTCAACATCCAAGTGAAGCAGAGAGCACCACGGTCGTGTAGAGCACCACGGCCGTGCAATGGTCAGACACCACGGCCGTTCTCCACAAAACGGCCGTGGCACAGCAGAGCAAAACGGCCGTGCAGCAGCACCACAACCACCTCCACCAAGCCCACCACGGCCGTGCCATACACCACGGCCATGGCACACCACCACCACCACGGCCGTTTTGACAAAAACCCTGTAACTTTGCTATTTTAATTCCCACGACCGTGCCCATCCACCACGGCCGTGGCCTATCCTACCCACCACGGCCGTGGTACCCCACCACGGCCGTGCTACTCACAGAATCCAACCACTTTTTCACTGCTTTCCCCATTTTGCCCCTAACTTAACCTAGTGCTTCCCCCACACCTATATATACCTAGGTGGCAGCTGGGGCACGAAGTTAGCTACCTTCTACCCCGTCCTAGCTCCCCAAATCGCCATCCACTCCATTCCACTCCATATCCACCTCAAATCTACTCCATTTCACCATTTCCACCACATAACCCCCCATATCTAAGCCTTCCATCCACTTCCCACCACCATTCCACACCATTTCATCCAAGGAGAAGAAGGAGGACGTACCTACAGCTGCTGAAGAGGAGGACTTCTTCATCTACACCGAGCTCCATGGCTTCTTCTACCTCTTTCTCCTTTCTTTTTGTATTTTCCATTTCTATGAGTAGCTAGGCCCTTGTGGGTGGGCTGTTTGGGGGAAATTATGTTACTTTGATACCATGTTGGGGGAAAATGACATGTAAACTTTGTAATTTCATTTGTTAATGATTATATTCTATTTCTATCTCATTCTCCATGGATTACTTGTTGGTTTGTGTGTGAAATCACTTAGGAATTTAGGCAAATTGCTTATATGTGTGAATTTTAGGATTTGCCCCTAGGTCCAATTCTTGGATCCCTAGGTTGCCTCCCATCTTCCTACATCCTAATCAATCTCCCTAAACCTAATTGAGAGATCTAAGTAGCTAGATTAGGTAATTCTAGTGCAATTAGCATGGAGCCTTCTAAAGGCTAGAATGTGGGGGAATTGGGGTCCAAAACCATAATCTCACCTCCCCATTATTACCCTCGGCCCCTAATTGCCCTAGGAATACCTAATCTAGAAACCTAGACTTGATTAGACTCTAATTGAATTGAACCTAAACCCTAACCCAATTGAGCCTCGTAAGGGTAGTAGGGGGTGTTAGGGACTAGTTCCCCTATACACAACCTAGCATATCCATGGCCAGTTAGTAGCTTAGGTTAATTCATTAGACTCTAACTTGTTGTTTGGTTTGGATAATCTAAATGGAATCATAATGTTCATATGTCACCCCCCCAACTTAAGTGATAAGTTCATACCCCTAAACAGCCCACACATCTCTTTATTGCTTAAAACCCTAGTTATGTGCTTGCTTAGCTGAATTAGTTCTTTCCTTGCTTAGTTCGCTTCTTGCTTTGCTCTTGTCTTGTTCATGCTAGTGTAGCTTTTTAATTGCTCTTTTACTTCTCTCTTGCTTGCCTTAGTGTATCTTGCCTTTTCATACCTAGCTTAGTCTTTCCTTGTTTGCTTAGTCTTAATCTAACCTAGGGTTAACATAGGTTTCATTCTTGGCTTTAATTGCTTGTTTGTTCATCCTTAGTTAACAATCAAATCAACCTTTAAACCCTTAACCCTAGTCTCCGCAGTAGGAACCTAGCCAAACTAACCTAGCTCTAGCGCTCCCTCTTTTCCCTGTGGATCGACCCTTTACTTGCCACCTTCCTATACTACGACACGACCCCGTGCGCTTGTGGGTGTAGTGTTTTAGTAGACGTAGGTAGCTAGTTTAAGTTTATAAATTTTGAAAGCACAACCCCATCCACCGTGCATTCCGACCTCGTGGGGCACATCTAGACGGGTCAAATCGGCTAGCGTGTAGCACCACTAGTGGAAACACACCACTTACCAAGATCAATGATCACCAAGAATCACCACAAGAGAGAATGAAGCCCTAGATCACCACATGCAAGGGTTCATGTTCTTCTTCTTCCGTCTCTAGCACCTCCACTTGCACCACCAAGATCAAGGGCCGACCTCAAGCAAGAAGAGAGAAAGAAGAGAGCTAAAAGGGTTACTTGCATGTAAAAGAAGGGGTATAAATACCCAAGGGTAGGAGAAAGGTAGAAGGATATGAGGTGTCAAGATACTAGAGCCTCTCATGACACTTGTCCCTCAAAAACCTTGGCCATGTAAGTACTCAAGATATGCATGCATCAAAGGGTGATAAAAACAAGGCTTGGTAGTGACCACTAGGTCCACTACCCTCCTTTCGGTCGAAACAAAACAAGGAGATCACCATGGTAGCGATCGCTACCCATGTCACCCAAGATAAAGGGTCGATAAACCAAAGCACAAGCCAAGCCCTAGCGACCAAAACCAAGGATAGGGCGCGTAGGTCACTACAAACACAACCAAGAAAGGTTCTTCAGTCAAAACACTCTGAAGGACACAAAGCACATCATGTGCTACACTCAAGGATCAACAACATGGTCGAAACCACCATCAACTCATGCACCCATGCAAACACTAACATCAACACACATGATGTCACATCATCAACTAAGGTCCAACAAGGTTCCCCTATGCATTATTCTCTCTCACATTATGCCAAAATATAGGAGGCACATCCAACATATGAAAAATTGTAAGATAAACCCTCCACATGGATAAATTTCAACTTGGTCCAAAATAAACGTATATATAGCATAACTAGCTCAAACATCAACCAAAATGGAGCAAAATGAAAACATAAACGTGTCACATGTTATTAAGGGACATCACATGATTATATTAAGGTTTAATCATCTTATTAAGCTAAGAAAGCAAGATCAAGCACTAAGCTAGGTCAGGGGTCTTACACGGGCCCACTACCCAATGCACTAGTAGAGTTTTAGGAATGACAATTGGCCCCACAGACCATCACTATCCTTAACTACGTGCTTTATCCTCACTCATGCGCAAGCTAGGATAAACTTCTCGACTGGTCACCCATCCTAGTACTACTCTGGGATGGGCACACTTAACCACATAGTTCTTTAGTGATGGGCTCCTTAAAAAGGAGGTGCACCTTGGTGATATGGCTAGTCCAATCATTGCTTTTAAGATCATTTTATCTGAGGCTTCAAATCCTGGGACATTACAACACCCTCAAACCCCCTCTCTAACCCTAGTTCTTCCTTTTCAGATATTCTCACTCTCTTTGTGTTTGTTCACCATGAAGAAAATCTTTAAGAGAATAATTCCCAAACTTGAGGGGGGAGAGGCAATCCGACCATCACTAAATCCTCTTGAACTATTTCTTTAAATGGAATTCCATTTATTCATGTGCAAGCCATCAATAGATGCATGGAGTTGCTTCCTAGATTCCCATTCTACTTTGAAGAATATGATGGACCTGAGTTGAAGGATTCCATCATCAAAAGACTTTTCAAATCACATTAAATTAATGTCACCTCCTATAGGGGTACCTTCAAAACCATCTACGGAGTAAGAAAGAGATAAATGAATTTTTAGTCAATTTGCCTTGGGATTACTCAACTCTTATTCCTATGGACGATATCACAGTCATCCTCTCTTCCATGATAAATGGGATAAGGTTCCAAAGTACTGAATACGGTCTCAATCAATTATTTTTACTCTCATATGGATCATCAGTTTGGTAGAGAATATATCCTAGCACTATATATATCACAAATTTTGACAAATTTTATTAACACTATGATCACTCAATGAAAACCCTTTACATATATATGAGGACTCAAAACCCCCTGTTATAATATAGGGACCCTCCCTACCTCACCCCTCACCCAAGACTCATTGCTCTTATAATAAATTGCAACCTTCAGCCCAAAATAAATGAAAAGGACATAGCCAAGAACACTGAAATCATTGTCTCTTGTCACATACATAGATTTTGGGTGAAGTGGGAAAGATGCATCTTGTGTTACATAACCTTCTTTGATTTTTCATAGAACACCAATGGAACCATCCCCCACCAAAAACTCATCTGTAACTACTTCGAACATGTCATATAAAAAAACCCTTTTTGATGAACTTGGATATGTACCAAATCTTCAGGAAACGATGATAAGTGCTAGATCTATAAAGAAATACATGAATATATATGTGTCGTCCTCTACCTATATCCTTGGCCCCAATTTTAGGTCATATAAACCTCCACCACACACTCAATCAACTCTATCACCACCTACTTGTGATGAGTTCTCTATTCCCAATAAGAAGATGATGGGATATATAATGCATTAGAACAACTACTTCGGAGAAGTCATTGTATATTTTTAAAACCCACTTCCCATATTCATGATGACCTATCCCACCTCATACAAAACATGAAATGCATCTCACCCTCCTTCTACCCTAGATACCTAGGTTCCTATCAACCATTTTCAACTACTAGTAGATATTCCTCCTATGCATACCATCATTACTACCCCACCTCTACTACACCTACTATTCAACCATCATACTCCACCACTTTGCTCCTCTAATCCACTTTTAGCTACTACACTGATAACACCCAAATTAGCACATATTTTTTATGCATTTTATCTATAGTTTTGTGCCACTTTAGTCTTAATATGCACTCTTTTGTTCATGTTTTATGTTTTCTGTCTCTCCATTAGATAATGTAGTGAAAATAGCCAATAATGTAGCTAATTAGCCTGTTTTAGACTTGCAGGCACCAAAACTAGCCAGTTTTGAGACTCTCAAGTACCGAACCTGAAAAGATAAGAATTCCAACAGCTGACCGATAGGGCCTGGCCGATACGGCCGCACCGACCGATACGGCCCCGCCGAATGACACGGCCACGCCGACCGACACGGCCGCGCCGACCGACACGGCCGCCGACCGATACGGCCGCTGCCCGATACAGCCGTCGCCCGATACGGCCGCCTGATGCCTCAAGATCGAAGCCACAGATGAAGGACATGTGGACCAATAAAAGCTACAACTCCCATCAACTCACTGCATACAAATAGCAGTTGCCAACCTACAAAGAGGAGAGAGCCGGAGGGAGGACCCGGTAAGAGCTAGTACCTAGACCAAGGAGCTAGTGTGTCGAGTTCCCCAATAGTCTGCCGACCGATACGGGTGCGTCGACCGATACGGCTGCGTCGACCAATATGGCTGCGTCGACCGATACGGCTCCGTCGACCGATACAACTCCGTCGACCGATACGGATGCGTCGACCGATACGGCTGCGTCGATCGATACGGCCGCCGCCCGATACGGTCTAGAGAGAGAGTGAGCCGAGGAGTCTAGAGGGACGAAGAGAAGACCCAAGGGTCGAGATCCGACCTACACAGAGGCCGAGGAGCAAGAGCCACCTCTCCTCTACGGGCTATATCTCTTCCCTCTTCTCTTTCATTCTACTGCATTCCTTTGTTTCTTGTACAAACGATGTTTATCCATCTTTGTTCGGTACCAGCTATGCTTGTCTATGGCTAGTTAGTTCCTTCTTGGCTATGCAACCCAATCTGGGCATGTTTATATACTTTTGCCTTAAGCAAGTAGATTCATATCAGATCTAGTATGTTGCATGTTCTATTTTCTCTTTCCAAGTTATGATTGCTAGTTTGGTTGATCTCTTACTCGCTTGAACTGATGTTTCTGCCTGTATCGAGAGATCCGTTGTAGGAATAGCTAAGAGATGATAGTTTGGATCCGAACCTGAGAGGGGGAAGATCCGATGTATTCTGTTACTAACACCCCAGAATATCCTAAGACCCGAGAGGGAACTTAGTGTATTCCGAGGTGTTGATATGTCATTCCTCGAGAGAGGGTCATTGACATATTGTTGATGGTTCTAGTCACACATCACGAGAGCGAGTGGGACGACACCACAGGACAGATGCCACTGTGCATACTAGATGCTTGCTTGGGTGTTTTAGGGTTGTCTATGCCCGAGAACGAGTGCATAGACTGCCCCGTTTTTGGTTACATAGCCAGGAACTCTCTTTCTCTGATTAGTAGACTCATGAGCTCTGTTTTGTTTTGTTTTATTTTCTTTTCTTTGTTTTGTTTTATATCGTGACAACCTTCTAGACTAGTTCTAGCATTTACTTTTATCTACTATCGTCTTGGCTTATCTGACTAAAGAATGAGATCTGTGGCGTCCTAAACGTCACCATGTCCCTGTGTTCGACCCCGTATATCTACTTCGACCCCGTAAAAGTTGCGGGGGCCTAGAAGGTTTCGGGTTATAAATTTAAAGCTTGATTCCTTCCTTTGTCCCACGTTCATTTCCGGACGCGTGAAAAAGGCCAATCAACTTTTGGCGTCGTTGCCGGGGACATGGTTTTCCACGTTTACAAGCCTAGTAGATTTTTGTTCTGTCACTATAAGTCTGTATATACATGCATAGTTTTCCTCTTGATTTACACATACTTGTTCATATATACTAAATCACTTTTCTTTTTCTCATACCTTTTTCAGCCATGGACCTTGCTTCCGCAAGACAAGTCATCTTGTCCACCTGTCCTCCCGAGTTTTTCTGTAGTTTCGACTGCTGGCAAATAATTGAAGGTCGTGCTCTGCAACTAGTCGAGTTATACTCATCTCCATCGTCGTCATATGTTGAAATTCCAACAAAGGAGACTGCCAGTCAACCATCGACTCATGTGCTATCATGGGATCAAGAACTGATCAAGGCAGTGGAGTTAGCTGGAGAAAGTGTCAAGGCACTCACCTCCCTAGTTCCTCATCTCCAAGAAAATGTCGATCCGCTCCAGCAACTATTAGACAAGCAGGAGCATCATCTCAAAGTAGCCACTGAGGCTCCAGACCGCAGTAGTAGTATAATTCAAATCGTTGAACAAGGATCCATCCTAAAGCATCAGTTTGATACAGCGGGTTCCCCTTACATGTGCATGGTAGAATCGACGGGTCTCGAAAGCATTGCTGCTCAAGTACAACAACTTAATGATAAAGATGTTGAACAAGGCAGGAGGCTCCAAGAGCTCATCGATCTGGTTACAATTTGGTTACAACTGCCATCACAAGACAATGAAGATGTTAGTCATCAAGACCATCCCATTGGGTATGAAGTGGAGTATGAATCACCATCCTATTCAGACCATCAACTGGATTCACCAGGATTTTTCTGTGAAGACCAACCCACTTGGGAAAGCCCTTCATTATATCTAGATGACCCAGTTGATGAACCAATGGAAGAAATGAGTCGTAGACATGAATGGGTCCATGATGACAATAATGAAGACTCAAAAATCCAATCGACCTCACAACCAGAAGGTTGGTTTGAGGGACCAGAGTCAGATATTGAACCAGACCAGAGTGACATTTCTCATATTGAGACTTGTCATTTTGCTTTGAGCAGTACGTCAACCATGGTTTGGAACAATTTGTTCGACGACGACGACAGCTGCTCGACATGGAGCAGTAAGTATAGTAACGAAGACGAGTTGGAGCAGCACGAGCCATCATTCGCCACCATCCCTTTACAAGGTAGGGTGGACGTCAAGGGGGCAGGATGGACGGTCCACTTCAACATGGCTGCTGAGCATGAAGACACCCCTGACTCCACGCCAGGTGATAAGCTTGGGGTGGTAGAACCACAAATAGATTCTTCAGGGGGTACTTCTTGCACATAAGATGATTGGATGACTCAGACTGTACATGAAGATCTATCTGAACATCCAACCTCAAGTGTAGAGATGGAGAGAGAAGATATGAGTCATCAAGATGACATCCAACCTCTCTCATCCATCTCATCCTGCGTAGACATCCCAAGACCTTCATTTTTAGATTCATATAATGAAAGGTACCTTGAGGATGATTTGCCAAAGAATTCATCCCAGTGCAGCTCAAATCAATTCCAGCACAAAGATGACCTCACCGAGTCGCCAGATTTTACTTTTCTTCTTCAGACTCGGCAGGGCCAACACATCCGACTATTCTACTCATATTATGTGGCGGAACCCGTCGAGACACAGGTGACACTGGTCCCAAAGCTGAGAATTTGGGATCCCAGTGTCGGTATCGTGGGGCAACCACCCCCTTTTCTCTTACCCACCCTCACGCCCTTTTATTACAATAAATTTTGCTTTTCATGTTCTTGTTGGTTAATTTCTTTCCTCTAACTGTTTTGATATCCTTGCACCCATGCATCATCTTTAGAACTTCAATAAATGTCGTTAAACTCATGCATTCCTACCTCACTATTTCAAGTTTGAGTCTTGCTCGAGGACGAGCAAAATTTTAAGCTTGGGGTGGTAGGCTTCGCCCTTCTTTTCTCTTCACCCTTCTTGCATGCATGTCTATTTCCTGCATTTAGTCTTAAATTTTCAAAATTTTCAGCTTTTTAGCTTTGCAATTATGGCTATATGGTGCGAATCTAATAGATAAACGCTTGATTGTATGCCTAGATGCACAATTTTTATCTTAAAAATTGCTTGACCTCTTGCTTGACTTGCTCTTTGACTCTTTCCTTGAGTTTGGTAATAAATCTAAGGTTATGTCCCTTTTTCATAGCTTAAAGCTAAATTCCCTTGATCTATGTTGTGAACGGAAAATCCATGGTAATGGACCGTTGGAATGAGCTAAATCATGATTAAAGTCTCCTACCTGTGAATTTCACAAGGTTGCCTCTATTCTAAGGATTCTTGAATCATAATTGCTACTTCTCACACAGGTATCAAGCGGATTATGATGGGCTTTGAGCTATGATCAAGATGAAATGTTTCTCCTTGATGGACTACGTGCCTTCTCACATTAGATTGAGTCAAAAAGATGAAAAATATAAAAATGTGCAAAAGAGGTTTGGCCGCCCATAAAATCCCAAAAATATCTATATAGTTCTCACCCAAGCCTAAAAATAGAATGCAGATGATAAAATCCTGAGTGTGAACAATAAATGAGCGCTTGTTTTCTCTTTTAGGAGAGTTGAGGATGGTGCCCAACCGGTGTATGACTGTGCTCATGAATGCGGATATGTCGTGCCTGGTAGTACCACTCTAAAAGCTCATTAGAGAGTCACTAGGAACCCCCTAGGTGACCTATGAGATCATCTCAGTAGCAGGGTTGGTTCGGGCGCAGTACGAGGAGTTCATCTCACTGCTTTGGACCAACTGGTTCAGACTGCAGGGACTATTGCTCGCTACATGGACCAACCTGACGCAGATCGGGATCCTCAGAAGTCATTAGAGTCTTTTTGCTTTATTTCTTAGGACATGATTAAGTGAGAGGCATGGTATTCCTGAATGGTATGCATGGATTCATGGTGATGGCTCATTACTCATCACCCGCGTGATCACCTAAGTGACAACTCTTTCATGATCAAATAATTATGATTCAAACCCTCATGAGTATTGGAAGACTATAGTGAATTCGCTTAATCTTGCCTGGAAATTCTTTGATCTTACTTTGGCAGGATTGTGCTTGTTTGGTGGAGGTTTGTTCTGAAATGACATGGATCAAGAGTATTGATGCTTTGAACTATTTTTCTTAACCTTAGCATTTATTGCCAAGCTTAATTTGGATGTTATCTTTTATTCTTTGAGCACAGTCTTGCTTGAGGACAAGCAAGTTTTAAGCTTGGGGTAGTTGATAACACCCAAATTAGCGCATATTTTCTATGCATTTTATCTATAGTTTTGTGCCACTTTAGTCTTAATATGCACTCTTTTGTTCATATTTTATGTTTTCTGTCTCTCCATTAGATAATGTAGTGAAAATAGCCAATAATGTAGCTAATTAGCCTGTTTTAGACTTGCAGGCACCGAAACTAGCCAATTTTGGGACTCTCAAGTACCGAACCTGAAAAGACAAGAATTCCAGCAGCTGACCGACAGGTCCTGGCCGATACGGCCGCACCGACCGATACGGCCACGCCGACCGACACGGACGCGCCGACCGACACGGACGCGCCGACCGATACGGCCGTGCCGACCGACACGGCCCCGCCACCGACCGACACGGCCGCACCGACCGATACGGCCCCGCCGACCGATACGGCCGTGCCGATCGATACGGCCGCCTGATGCCTCAAGATCAAAGCCACGGATGAAGGACATGTGGACCAATAAAAGCTACAACTCCCATCAACTCGCTGTTTATAAATAGCAGTTGCCAACCTACAAAGAGGAGAGACCCGAGGGAGGACCCGGCAAGAGCTAGTGCCTAGACCAAGGAGCTAGTGTGTCGAGTTCCCCAATAGTCTACCGACCGATACGGCTGTGTCGACCGATACAGTTGCGTCGACTGATACGGCTGCGTCGACCGATACGGCTCCGTCGACTGATACGGCTGCGTCGACCGATACGGCTGCGTCGACCGATACGGCCGCCGCCCGATACGGTCGAGAGAGAGAGAGTGAGCCGAGGAGTCCAGAGGGACGAAGAGAAGACCCAAGGGTCAAGATTCGACCTGCACAGAGGCCGAGGAGCAAGAGCCACCTCTCCTCTACGGGCTATATCTCTTCCCTCTTCTCTTTCATTCTACTGCATTCCTTTATTTCTTATACAAATGATGTTTATCCATCTTTGTTCGGTGCCAGTTATACTTGTCTATGGCTAGTTAGCTCCTTCTTGGCTATGCAGCCCGATCTGGGCATGTTTATATACTTTTGCCTTAAGCAAGTAGATTCATATCAGATCTAGTATGTTGCATGTTCTATTTTCTCTTTCCAAGTTATTATTGCTAGTTTGGTTGATCTCTTACTCGCTTGAACTGCTGTTTCTGCCTGTATCGAGAGATCCGTTGTAGGAATAGCTAAGAGATGATAGTTTGGATCCGAACCTGAGAGGGGGAAGATCCGAGGTATTCTGTTCCTAACACCCCAGAATATCCTAAGACCCAAGAGGGAACTTAGTGTATTCCGAGGTGTTGATATGTCATTCCTCGAGAGAGGGTCATTGACATATTGTTGATGGTTCTAGTCACACATCACGAGAGCGAGTGGGACGACACCACAGGACAGATGCCACTATGCATACTAGATGCTTACTTGGGTGTTTGAGGGTTGTCTATGCCCAGGAACGAGTGCATAGACTGCCCCATTTGTGGTTACATAGCCAGGAACTCTCTTTCTCTGATTAGTAGACTCACGAGCTCTGTTTTGTTTTATTTTATTTTCTTTTCTTTGTTTTGTTTTATATCGTGACAACCTGCTAGACTAGTTCTAGCATTTACTTTTATCGACTATCGTCTTGGCTTATCTGACTAAAGAACGAGATCTGTGGCGTCCTAAACGTCACCACGTCCCTGTGTTCGACCCCGTATATCTACTTCGACCCCGTAATAAAAGTTGCGGGGGACTAGAAGGTTTCGGGTTATAAATTTAAAGCTTGATTCCTTCCTTTGTCCCACGTTCATTTCCGGATGCGTGAAAAAGGCCGATCATACACCTACTGAGCCATCAACACTCCCCTCCATGCCAATCTATGCTGCACTTTATGTCTAAGAAGGAGTGTCTTCTTCGACCTTCCAGGAGGACCAAATGCTTATGGATAATCAAGTAACAACTTGGTGCATTACCAAGAATGGTGGAGAAAGAGAGAATTTCATGATGCGTGAACGTAGAAGAAAGTTATTGTGAGGAAAAATATGATGATAATGTACAAGTAGAAGAGATTGAGGATGATGAATAAGAGGATGAGCAGCCATGATGAGGAAACCATACGTCTGTGAACTACTACCATTTCATAGATGGTCCTTTGGATTTCGGTAATGCTGAGACTCGGTCCATGAAAAGACTTTCCCAAAATCTCTCAGGAATTGGAAGTGTCTCTAGTAGTCCTCTGGGACGTTGTTGCTCCACCTTGTCTTGTTGGCACACAAGACAAGTCCTCACAAAGGTGTGATGCAACCCCAGACAGTCCATACCATACCCTTCCATACCTCAATCTAATATCAATGACAAATAGTATGATCCTTGTAGAAAATATTTTACATATATTATTAGTGTCCTCATATATGCATGTTGTGAGATTAATCATGTAATATTAAGGATATTTATTTCTATGCCATGTAACTTTATTTTCAACACTTCTATGCTATTTTTGCCTCTCATTTCCTATGCTATATCATGTTTCTAATCCTTTTGCACTAAAAAAAATCTTCTTTAATGTCATATCTATTGTGTTTGAGTAATGTATTTGCATATTTTGGTGATACTTCATGGCATTTTCTCTTGGGTTATTCAACTTGGTTATTTAATCTTATTAGTGGGACAAGTCCTTTTATGTTGCTCATCTTCCCCCACAATTTTTTGGTATTACAAAGGGGAGAAGACATGACTTTGGATATGGACATATTTAAATGGTTACAACTGAAAACATTTTTGATTGGATTGAAGTATGCTAGTATCATGTGCTACACATTTAATACACAACTTCAATATTTGTGTTGCTTTTTTGGCACCGATCACTAGGGCTTAAAGCATAAACCGAGGAAGGAATTTATCATAAATCATAAAAAAACCTTGATGTCAAACGTTTGGAATTTCATTTTATATTTTTAAATATATTTTGAGTAGTTTGCCATATTCAAAAGGGGGAGGAATATATACCCCAAGATTACTTTGCTCAAATTTGGTTCATGACTTCATCATTCCATTCATGTACATCTAATGTTTCTACTGAGATTATTTTTTATTGATGGAAACTCTCTAAATACCCCAATTTTGAGACCCTAAAATTAATGTCAAGTCATGCTCAAAGATCCAAGCTTGAAGAATTAGCTAGAAATATCTATATATCTTTGATGTAAATCACTTGTATTGATTTTATTACTTGTAATTAAGCCCAAACATGAATGCATTCAATTGTAAAGAATTAGATCATACTTTGGAGTATGTGGAAATGCTCCAAATAGAAAATTGCATCTACTGAGAATTCCTTTATGAAATTCAGCCAATTGGACTATAGAAGGATTTGCATAGTACATGCATCGAATGAATTTCTTCTCAAACTCATCCGACCAAACTATTAGCTAGAGATAGCAGGTCTTGTAGACTAAAAATTTAAAGAAGAAACTCAGCCAACCAATATACTCAAGGTTGTGAAGCACTATTCATCGAGCGATTTTTTTTTGAGGAAATTTATTCAACAATAATATTTTTTTAGGAGAGAAAAAATAGCCATTAAAGGGTGATAAAAGTTAAAAACATATCAATTTTATTCCTACCTATCCCACTCAAAACAACTATAATTCATTCCAATCAAATCTAATGGGTATTAGGAATCCTCATATAGGAAAAAGAACTTATGGGGAGTTTCTCAATGTTACTAAGTGGCTCCTATTTCATAATTAAGACATTTTACCTGAACAAGACTCTACTGATCCCTTGATCTTCATTACATTCTTACATCAAATTTAGGTGAATATAATAGTTATAAGACATCTAGTCCTAATTGTAATCTTGTATAGATCTCATCTATCTTCTAGTCTATTTCAAAATGGTTGATTGAAGCTATTCCTTGACTAAGAAAGGTGAAGGGAAGGTGGCCTATGTAAGGGAAGATTGTCTCTTAGGTTAGGTCATTAGCTTCTCACCCGGAAAGGGAAGCTCGTTACTCTTGAGTTGGAAAAATATCTCTTGGTGTACTCTCTTTTGGAGTATAGTTCTATACTCCATGTGTTAAGAAATCCTAGGAGTGACCTCTCTAGGTAGTGGATCTATCCATCTCAAGCAAGAATCATCATAAACATGTGTGTTCATTTTTGGTATGCTCATTCTCTCTCATTCTTGCTTGTTTTACTTTACTTATCTTATGATTTAGTTTGAAGTTCTAACAAATTTGGCTTGAGTTCTTAATAACTAAATTCATCCCTCCCCTCTTGATCCTATATCCCACAATAAATTATAGAAGCTGCTAGTAGGAACAAAGATTAGATTGAGGGTCTAACCATGAGTAGGGTTGCCAAGGCTGATGGATCATGTTCTACAATGCGTGATCCATAGAGCTTGCTCTTTTTTCTTTGATGTTGTATGTATACTCCAAACTTTGTTTATCTGAAGGGCATGACAACCTATACACTTGGAGGAGACACCATCATGGTTCGAGAAACATCTATGAGGGTCTATTGAGGATATTTTGGTTTGTAGATGTCATTTCTTTGGGAACCTTCGATCACATATGACTTCCTTACACATTTGACACGAATCTTGGGGATGTACTAGGCTAGTAAAGGCTCGCTCAGATGGTTATGTTGCCTCCACTAGCCAACCTTTAGCACTTCAAGATCACATCGTGCGAGGCAACAAAATTGTGGGTTGGGTTTGACTTTGACAATGTTTTGAATTGTCTTTGTGTCATGATTTTGACTTTTGACCTTAATTGTCTTACTAACAAGGACACTATACCCCCTTAAGATCAACATGCTTTGACAAGTTCCCTTTATAGAAAAAATGTCAAAGACATGAAAGTTAGTTTGACATGATCGAGAGAGAAAAATAGTTTTTAGGTGTCTACAAGTGTAATATGTTCAAGATTTTCTTCTTGCTATTCCTATTGATGGGTTATTCCTGCATGTTACCACTGGAGTATCATACTATCTTCATGTACCATCATTTGATTCCTTTATTTTTAATTGACTATATATGTCAAAATTTTTGTAGTGTGTGTCTGGACACTTCTAAAAACATGCTTTGTTGCACAAAGCTCTCAAATTCCAAATACAAACATGATCTCGTCGGGAGTGTTCTCTATGACTTACTTAGACATGTATAACTTGCTTCTAAGAAAGAGAGACATACATATTTTTTTTGACTAATTTGTAGAAGGGAACATCTACACTTAACCCAACTTATTTCTTGATTTTTAGTTGGGTTAGAGAGAAGTATGTATGTATGAATATGATGCGAGTTTCTCTATTAGTAGGCTTTAGAGGTGAGGATTTTACTATGACATATGATATCCTCAAAGTTGTCTCAACCAAAGTAGCTAAACATGAGAAATATGCATCGATGATAAGAACATTTTCATACTTTTGGATTCTTAGCACCAAAAATCGTTGAGCTTCCAAAAGGGTCAACAAGTTATGTTTAGTAACAATATGATCTCTACATCATAGTGTGTGATGTAGTGCTTCAGAGGACTGGTTTTGTTATTTCAAAAAGACTGGCGATGTAGCTTGTTGCCCGCCTACTTTTTTTCTAGATGTAATGTGAATGATCTACCATCATATTGTATTCATTAAAGAATAATAATGTATACGTTATTTTAATAAAAGATAGATGGCAAGAAATTTAATTTGTAAAAACAACTCTACGTTAATACATCTATGAACTTCATCTAGTGTATTCATCTAAAAATGAGCAATGCATTACCAAAGTATGCATCAAGATTCTAATTTCAAACTATGTTTCATGTCATCACAATTATAACCAAAACTTCATATTTGCCTAATTTAAGATTCATCAAATATTCACAATTTGCCTATGATTCTAAATAATTGAAAAAACATTTGACAATAAATCTGTACCAAAAAAATGCCTACATGGCGACTTCCTTTGCCAACTACGAGCTTTGGGTTAGAGCAATCGCCAATGCGTGAGAATCTCATAATTTGTAGACTTGTAGTTGTAGTCCATTGCCACCGCTCATTTTGTTCGCTCTGTGAAGCAGCCAGGCGGTCGACCATCGCTTGCCAAACGAAGCAGATATCAGCGGTTCCTTCTGCCACCGGAACGGCGGCGACGCAAATCCCTGCTGATCGTAGCTGCCTTCTTCATCGCCGTCCGTAATTACCTTCTGTCTTCCCATTGGCTGCCAATCACCCCTCCCATCACCAGTCACCGACCCTCCCTCCTTCGTTTCCCTGCTTGGTGTCTATTATTCACGTCACGGAAACACACCAGGAAGCAAGCTGCGGCTGTCGTCTTCTGACCCCCACGCAGTCTTCCACACCGACAAACTAATTTCTGGTGGCGGAGAAAGAAAATCAGCGCCGTGGAGGAGGAAAAACTCCACATGTAATCCTGATGCCGGATTTCTCTTCGACCTGGACAAGGTACCCCCAGGAAAGAGGTGTCGTGCAATGAGCAGTTGCAGAATCCCAGTAGCTGTTCGTCCTACCCCTCAATTTTGCTGCTATAGAGGCTGTCTTAGAGCTGTGGCTCCTTGACGGCAGAACCTCGAAAAAAACCCAGTGCCATTTTGTGAATACCTCCCACCCTTGACGTCCCTACTTCGCTATAGGTATGGATCGTTGACCGTCTTCTGACTTCCGTTATGAATCTTGTTTTACCAGTAGCAAGGATAGAAATGTTGTTTAGAACAATCTACCAACCGCTTGTTACAGGTTGTAAGATGCTGAACTGTAAGGATATCATTTTATACAACCATATTTTGATGGTGAAATGCTGCTGCTGTGCGGTGATTTCTCTAATCTTCAAAAGTAGATTAGCGCGTTGGTTGCTGTCAACGTCACACACATTTTTGTTTATATTATTTAATGTTTAATGCTTAAAATAATGATTAAATTCGTTAGACTAACATTTTGTATAACATTGACTTAATTTTATTAAAACACTATTGTAAGAAAATAGTTTCTTTTATTTGTGTATCTATGTATTATTTCCGTTTCCTGTTGAGTCTAGTATGTAAATATTATCACCTTATATAATAAAGGAGAACCTACTCTAGCCCGTTTTGACTCAAACACACTCACATGGTATCAGAGCACATCCGCCTGTTGTAACCTAGCCACCGTCCTCCTAGTCGCCGCCCTCTCTCTATTCCTCATCCCTCTCTGTTAACACCGCCTGTCACCACCACAGGGCACCGCCGCTGTCGTTGCCGTTGGTGTCCGACTCTCACCGGGTCGGTTTTCCTCCGTTTCCATCAGAGCACAGTGACAACTTGAAGGAGACAAAGAAAATCCCCGTTCTATCCCAAAGAGATGAGGGGGAAAAACTCCCTTCTCATCTTCTTTCCTCTCCACGTAGTCCCCGTACGTGGATGAGTGTCTAAGTCTTTAAGGGCTGCTGATGCATCAAATTCGCATCCTCAATTGATAAGTGACGGTGATAGTTTCCGTCACTCCCGATGCATCTTCCCGGGGTCATCTTTCTCTCTGTGCGTCTTCCCGGAGTGCTTTATCTCTTTGATAGAGTCAATTCCCGTCAAGATCTACGTCAGCTGTTGACACACACGACGTGTTCTCTAAGCAGCATGGGGTGTTGCTGTCCATGGTTCGTTCCGACGACGTAGATCTCCACTCCGATCGCAAGTTGCACGGCGTGTCCCTAAGTGACACAATGTGTCATAGTTATTAGAGTTTACGCCTCCGATGGAGTACATGTCGTGTCCTATCCATGATACGACGTGTTGACGACGACATGAGTTTACGCCTTCGACAAAGTACACGACATGTCTTCTGCCTGCACTACGTGTGTAAGAGATTCAAAAGTTCTGCCTTCTATCATCACCAACTGACACAACGTGTTCAGAGTTCAACACGACATGTCGAAGATAGTCATAACTTCTATCTTTTGTCTTTGCCGACTGATACGACGTGTCTAGTGTTCAACACGACGTGCTGTTGCCATACACGACGTGTCAAGTCTTCTACACGACGTGTTACTTGTCTTGTCTGCTGTCGTTATCTTGATCCAATTTCAGTATAGGAGATGAAAAGCCAACTGCTTCTGGTACAATCACCTACAACGATCAATCTCAAATAACTTCTGTGAAGCTTAACTCACATAATTGTCTCCTCTGGATGAATGCTATCTACACCGTTCTTGCATCTCGAGAGAAGGTGGATATTATTGAGTCAGAACCTCCTGACGAAAGTAGCAAAGACTACCCTACTTGGCAGAATAACAATGGGCTAGTGAAGTCATGGTTATGGAACAACATGGAGCCCCAAAATGCTTCCAGGTTTATGTTCTACTCTACAACCAAGCAAATCTAGAAAACTGCAAAGAAACACTTCTCTCACGAGAAGAGTGCTCGCCGTCTTTATACTAATTATGACCGACTCTTTGTAGAAAGACAAAATTGTCGCTTTGATGTAGCCATGCTATGGAGAGGAAGGAGAGAGATAAATTTGCATCAAGCAACTCAAATTCTAATTCATAATCGACTGCCTGGACAAAGGCCCCACGTCTGGCTTATATAAGACTCTACGACTTGAAGTGCACGTCAACAAAATAGACAACTAAAATCCTAATGCAAGCAAATAAAACAAGAAATTAAAATCCTAAAAAAGGAATTCGAAATTAAATATAACACTAATTTTCTAAGTGCGTAAAGAACTAAATAAAAGCCAACTTGAGCCCATTAATTTCTAATCAGGATTGTCTTGGATCTGAATTTGCTTCTTATGCAAATCTCCTCTCACGGATTGCATCAATCTCCTCCCCTTAAAAATGCAAACCTCTGGTGAAGCAGGGGCAGGTCCAATGACTCCTTGCCATGAGTTGACGAGAAGCATCTCTCGGAGGACACGAACTAGCTGCCTGGAACTATAGGATGTCCATCGGAAGAGCTGTCGGGGCGTTGCCAAGTCAGAAGGAGTATGTGTCGTAGAACCCATCATGTCGCACATGACGATCATATTGCTTTAGACGACCAAGCAGGATGTGAGAAGTTGTCATAGTGAGCACATCGCAAAGGACTGTATCGTTGTAAACACCATGAAATGAAAAAGGAACTCGACAGTAGTGGGTCACAGTCTGAGAAGTGTCATCAACCCATCGTAAGCGATACGGCTTGGGATGGGGCTCCAGTTGCAATCCCAACTCCTGAACTACAGAAGAAGACACTATATTGGCTGATGATCCTCAATTAACTGTTAGTACGCACATGCAACCTCAAACCTCCACAACTGAATAAAACAATGATGTACGACGCCAGTCATCATGAGGTGGACTACTGTATAGCCAGGAGGACCCGATTTTACAGAGCGGGGCCACATGTTTCTTCTTCCTCTTCCTCATCACTAGGTTCTGAAGCCGGAAAGACATCTTCATATTCTATGTCATCATTGTCTTTCGTTGTCGTTGTAGTCATCACACGACGTAGACACTGGTTGGAGCGATGACCATATGCATGGCAGGAAAAGCATTGGATAGGCTTGGTGGTGACTGATATGGAGGTTTCACCTACAGTAGTTGGTGTTGTCGAAGTAGTCGTCATGATTTTATGGAGAAGAACCACTACCTTGAAGTCAATGTAGAAGGAGGTGTCTCAGAAGGAAGGTTGATCTAGTGTGCCCTGACCCTACGCGGATCCAACTCCGCAGTGAGTTGGCTGGGGGTGACAGGGGGATAGATGAGGCTTGCGAAAGTGGATTAAGACGATGAATGTGGGAGGGAGATCGTGAAAGCAGTGGAACATGAAGGAGGGTTGCAGTCGTCAGGCTGTAGGGGGGTGTTAACGGAAGAGTGTGAGCGTGGTAGCTTGGCTATTGCGGCGGGAAGCAACGAAGGTGGCTGTTGACGAAAGCGAAAGAAGGGGAAAAAGATGGACGGAAATTTACTGTTCCTCGAGTGAACAGTAATCAGAAGGGTCAAAGAGAAAAGAAAAGAGGGGGAAGAGGAGGAGGCCGCACCCTAACAATTTAGGGTTTGACTCTGATACCAGTTGATGTAGCCAAGCTACGGAGAGGAAGAAAGAGTGAGATAAATTTGCAACAAGCAACTCAAATTCTAATTCATAATCGACTGCCTGGACAAAGGCCCCAAGTCTGGCTTATATAAGACTCTACAACTTGATGTGCAAGTCAACAAAATAGAAAACTAAAATCCTAATGTGTGACTAGGCACCGCTCTTTGCTTGTGAAGTCATAAGTGTTATGGACTTTCACTTCCAACATGAAATGGACCTGCAGGGTCACACACATAGGATTTAACCTGGAAGAGGAGTTTGGTCCACAAACAATGTTTAGATTGATTACTAAAGGAGATTAGTAGTTTAATTAAACACTCAATTAATTGATAGCTCTCTAGTCCGTTCTTTAGTGACTTTGTTTAGCGTGGGAGGGAGCATAATCCTGAGAGTGACTACATCTTTGAGCGTGAGAGAGAGCCACCACTTCCTGTGCCATGTGATGAGATTATTCTAGATACCACCCTTCACCACCACCACCACCACCAACACCACCTCCACCTACACCTCCACCGATTCAACCTTTTCCACTGGTCTGCACCAGGCGAGCAGGACATCACTAAGAGGATGTAGCGTCACCAATCCAGTAGATTGCCTCCTCATCGTTAGACACCCCTGAGGTAATTGTTTCTAATGAGAGTTCTCTTGATGCTTCAGTTTCAGACCTACACCTTTCAGTTGCAGTTTGTAATGATGTTCGCTCTTACACTATATGTCATCCATTGACGAATGTTTGTTGCTCGTCTTATCTGTCACCAACAACCAACACGTTTGCTCTTCAACTTCATTCTACGGTTGTTCCTCGCTCCTATACAGGAACAACCCTACATGATGGATGGATCCAAGCTATAGACAATGAGATGACAACTCTTCATGAGAACTCCACCTGGGACTTGGTGGATCTTCCTCTTGCCAAGTCTATTGTAGGTTGCCATTGGGTTTATACTGTAAAACATAAACCAGATGGGTCTATTGATCGCTTGAAGGCTCGTTTGATGGCAAAGGGGTACACTCAGGCATGGTGTGACTTCTTTAAGACTTTCTCCCCAGTTGCTCGGCTCAATTCTGTGCGGATCCTTATCTCTGTTGCTACTGATTTTGACTGGCCTCTTCTTCAACTGGACGTCAAAAATGCATTTCTTCATGGTGATCTACTTGAGGAAGTATACACGGAGCAGTTGTTGCTGAGGGAGAGTGTTAGAAGGTATGCAAGTTGAAGAAATCTTTGTATGGTCTGAAGCAGTCACCACGAGCATAGTTTGATAAATTTAGTCCTGCACTTATACAGTTCGGGCTCACCCGGTTCTCTACTAATCATTCTTTGTTTCTGTATAAGTCTTCAAGTAGCACTGTTATTCTAGCTGTTTATGTAGATGACATTGTCATCACAGGTGATGATTCTATTGGCATTTTACAACTCATGAAATGGCTACAAATACAACTTCAGGCAAGATGGGTAATCTCCATTATTTTCTTGGAATAGAAGTTCTACGTTCTAAGAAGGGCACAAACCTTTCTCAACATAAAAATTTTCTAGACCTCCTTGCAGAGACATGCATGGCACAGTACAAACCAATCTCCATGCCTATGGATTATCATACCAAGACGTCTATTTCTAATGACAATGACTTTTCAGATCCAGTAAAGTATAGAACGATTATAGGGAAACTGATTTACTTGACAGTTACTCGTCCTGATATCTCTTATGCTGTGGGAGTTGTTAGCCAGTTCATGAGTGCGCCCAAGATGTCATAGTGGATGGCCCGGATTCTATGGTATGTTAAAAGGATTGCCAAGAAAGGGCCTCACTTTACAGGGGAAAATCTCACACATACATCCTTGAAGCTCACTGGATTCACTGGCGCTGATGGGTGGGTGATGTTGGAGATAGATGGTCTACTTCTGGCTATTGTGTGTTACTTGGGTCACACTTGGTGACTTGGAGGAGCAAAAAACAAAATGTGGTAGCACGGTCCCACAAAGAAGATGAATATCGAGCTATGACACATGCCTCTTGTAAGCTACAATGGGCTATATCTATATTGTCGGAAATGGGAGTGTCTGTTGAGACACCAATCTCTCCCATGTGTGATAACTGATAACCAGGAAACTATCCATACTGCTAGCAATCCGGTGTTCCATGAGCAGACCAAGCATATTGAAGTGGACTACCAATGCGTTCATGATTTAGTACTCTCCAAGAAGATTCAAACTCCTCATGTTCGGACTGGACAACAAGTGGCAGATATCTTCACCAAGCCACTTCCATCTTCAACTTTTAAATATATGAATGCCAAGCTGGGCTTGCATGATGTGTATGCTCCAGCTTGAAGGGGAATGTTAGATTTTTTTTTTTATATATGTACCTCTTTACTATTTCTGTTTCCTATCTATTATGTAAATGTTCTCACCTTATATAATAAAGGAGAAACCGCTCTAGCTGGGTATCGCTTTGACCCAAATACACTCAAAACTACATTACTAATAATTTCATCATAAAACAACAATATAGAGACAATTATTTGCATTTAGGGAGACCATGTTTTGAATGTGTGAAATATCCTAGTGGCACCAAGGTTAAATCTTGTGATTGGCATCAGACTTTGAAATAGGGGGCTTAATTTTGATTACACCGCTTGGGTACATGACAAAAATTGGCAAATCCGTGCTGCTTCGTGTGACATTTGAAATATTGGAATGAGAATGGTTACTTGGGTAGAGGTCATGACACATGGTGTGAATTATCCTTTACAACAAAACCTCAAGATGGCATATAAAAGTTGCAAAAAACTATCTCTTTTCAATTGTTGTGTTTTGTGAGAATACATAAGTATGTTACTCTAAACCTTAGCCGATGATTTTTTTACCTACACCACATACTGCTAGTTATGTGTTTTTCTTGGCCTGTTTCTATTTAAAGGTAAGTAATGTCTCCTTGTACCTGTCAAAGACCTTGTTGCATGATTTTTAACAGACTTACCAAACCGTTTTAATACTTATAGGTTTAGATTGCTACAAGGCTGCTTTATTTCCTTGAAACTTTCACTAATTTTTTCTATGCTCTTTTAGTGCCTTCATGTCTATCCCTTCTTATTTATTTACTTCATCTGTAGGTATCAATTTGATGGAGGACTTCTTGGGCGGTAATGCCAATCAGCCATATAGGGTTGGTGCCCATTTTACTGCCCAAACATCTCATTCAACGAAATGAGGTAGTTTTTAGTTTCATATTGTTCATTGGTTTGGATTCCTATCTCTGATTTCTGCAAATTTCATCTTTGTCCTGAATCTATATTTCAATCGATATGACCAATAGCAGTGGATTATATTGTTGTCATTGTATGTCCAATCAATATTAATGTTTGGTCCTGCATCTATCAACCTTCGCATGAGCAGAGCTTTCAGTGGAACAATGATCTCATGTTTCAAATAAAGAGGCTTATTGTTTTTTCAAAATATTCTGAAATGGAGAAACCATGTTCCAAAATGGAGAAAGGACTTTCTACTGTGCAGCTGTGATTTTTATTAGAGAGTCTGGTTAATTTAGTTAATTTTAGATGGCATGTTTCTGGTTGAACCTTCAGGGCTCGTTTGGTGCTGAGACATCGCAAATATATTTATAATGACTTTTAGTTTGGTGTCTGGGACACCAACTAATTTACAGCTGGAAATATAATTTTCAGATCACTCTTGGAAATCTATATCTGTTTGAGATAGGTGATACTGCCAGTTTACGATCTAATTGGCAGGGAGTACAAGCGGATGGAAAATGACCTATTTCTCAAATTTAACATGCTAGCAAGCAATCTCTGCTTGAAAGTAGGAAAGCATTGCCGTTACCGAACAACCACTAAATATTCTCTAAACAAAGGGGTCCAGTGACCCCAAAAAAATATACATCTCGTTTTACATGATGCCACCCTAGGAAAACTCATATATGATTTTCTTTGGGAAAAAACTGGGATTAAGAACACTCACTTGTAGGAGCTCCTAATCTAAGTGATGCAACGGAATATCTTGACATATAACCCATATATACCGACACATTCCTAAAAGAAATCCAAAATGGCCAACACACACATATATGCTCTCTTATCCATTGGTCCACCATCTCAATGCTAGTTGCTTAAAGAATAACTTGGTCATTTGCACTCTTTGAAATGTAACCTTGAAGCCCATTTCAATGATGTTTGAAAGCAAGACTGTTTGTTGCAAAGTTCAGAACCACTGCCTGAGACTCACGCTTGCCTTAACATCAGTATGTCCCTCCATTAAGGGGCATATTTTAATAAGAACATCTCATAAAATAATTTAGAATCAAACATTAGTCGAACTAGTCTAGAATTAGATTTCATTTGACCATCGCCATAAAGTACATCTATTTTTAGGTAGCAGTGTCCAAGATATTGCTATTTATCGGACCATTAGAATACAACTATACAAAAGGTGAAACAAGTAATATTTAGAAAGGCCAAGCAAAATATATATGGTAGCTTATTATTATGCACTAAAGCAAGTTGTCATGACATATTTATCATATTGAACCAAATAATATCGAACCAATGCCCTTTCCCTTCACTATTACTTGCTTCTAATTTGGCCCAAGGTATATGCATTTTAGGATCTGAAGATGGCGTGACTATTAGGTTGAAGTTGCACTTATAAACACTGAAATCTACATTGAAGACAAAAAAACACAAGTTAGATGCTGAATATTCAAAATAAAGGTGATGTTGAGCAAGAATTGATGGAGATGCTGACCACAATTGCCTTCAACACAGCGTGCATAGAATATTAAGAAGTTTAATTGAAGTTTTTACATCTAAATATACCATTTTATGTAATAATACTGTATATTAGATATGGGGGTTGGGGGGTCTTTCATGTGGGATATATTAGAGAGTCTGGTTAATTTGGTTAATCGAGTCTATTTGTAATATGGGCCCAAGTATGTTTTGGCCCATTAGGGTAAGGTTGTGTCTATATGCTTCCCTGTTCTCCTATATATGGGAGCAGGGTTTATTCTATTCAAAATAACAATTAGCCGTCTTTTATTATTTCACATGGTATCAAAGCCGACGGGCGACCACCCCTTCTTCTTTCTTGGCCGCCTGCAGGCCTTGTCCGCTCTTTCATTCCATGACTTCTATTGCTCCTTCCTCTCCTTTTGCTACTGTTGATGCACCCTTTCATTTGCTGCTGCACATGGTTTCCTATTCCTTCAATTCTAGCGTATTGCTACAGTATGCTACTGTAGCATGACGGGATTTCGGGAGCTTCCAACCCTCTCCTTCATGGTTTCTGCCTGCCTCCAGTGGTCCCCTTCTCTTCCTCGACCCCTTAACTGCTTCTAGGAGAGGGGGAGAGTCTTCGGCATGCATTGGAGGAGTTATTGCATCTTTTGGCCGTCTATATATGCCTGTCCCTGCTCTTGATCTCCAACTCTATTACGACCTACCAAGGTGTCGCCTCTCCTTAGGACCTGCTCCATTTGGGTCGTCTATGTCTTGTGCATCGCTACCTTAGCTGCCAAACCATCTGATGTCTGTGAAATGAGCTGGAGTGTCATTTTCTAATCTCTATGCTGCCGTTGGTACTAAAGCAACATGTTTGCTGCACAATATTCTTTTTCCTGACGTTTTCCTTGCTGAGGTACTCCTTTTCTGCTACGGGTTTGAAATACTTTGGCCTTTAAACCCTCTACTGCTGCTACGATTGCATTGCTTGTGATTTTCCTTTTTGCTGCTACTGCTGGTGCCATGTGCCATTTATTTATGTCGTTGCTACTGCTCTAGTGCTATTGCGGCTATACTGTTAAGATGACTGCCTCCTCGGATAATCTACGCTCCATGGTCTACATATTGATTGTGTAAGGTTTTTACACCACTTGCACCTCTTTGTTTGATTCCCTGAATCCAGTGGAACTTGGGTTTGTCCACCCCAACTCTTGATCTTCTCCGTGGTTGGTGTGAGGGGGAAAAATAGAAGAGAGGAAAAGATGAAAATATGAGATTTATTTCTGTTGCTATCTACGAGGATCTTCCTGCTCTATATATTTGTGTGATTTTTTGGATCTTCAATTTCTACTACTACATCTCAAAGTTGTTTGTTGGCTATTGATTTGCGTTGATGGTATTCTATCCAGCTACGTCATCTTTCAGTGTTTTAAAAAGCGGTATGCATTATACGTGCGGAGAGATCACCTTATAGAGTATATGCGGTATGCGGGAGTATATACGGAAGTATATGCGGTTTTATATTTATTTAATAATTTAATTATCATATATAAATAATCACACAATTGCATATTTAATTTATACAACTACATATCCCGAGTCTAAAATATGAGATAGATTCAAATATAAAGTTTCAATGAAAAGTAAATCACCATTTTGAATGCATTCTAGAATCATTTAAGCATAAACTCCAATGAAGCACGCATGATATGGTTTAACACAAGTACATAAGAATGAAGACTAATTAAATCATACAAAACGATACCCACATGTCTTAGAGGTCCAAAACAACACACATTAAATAAGCATGTGACTCATGTACAAAACATAAAACAATATAGTACATCAAGAGAATGTTATCAATAAAAATATAATCTAGTTTGGGCCGAGATAACAAATGTCTATCTATAAATCGCCAACTAATCGGCCTTGTAAGCGGATAAGTATATGCAGGCTGCATATGCGGCCCGTGCGACCTTTTTTTAAAACATTGTCGTCTTTACATCTTGCTTTTGTCTGTACTTTATTTGTAGGTTGACTTTGTCCATGCCTTATGTACATCGACTTTCTATTGCTGTGTGCCAACACTCTGGCTTATCTGTGCTCTGCGCACACCGACTCTCTACTTGTCTAAGCTTTATGTGCATGTTGTCCTTCTGCTACTGTGATCCAACACTCTCTGGTTCATCCGTGCTCTGTTTGCACGTCGACTACTACTGCAACTGTGAACCAGCATTCTCTGGGCCGCGATGTTAGCGACTGTGATGAAGACCATGATACTTTGCTACTTACTTCTGCTTTAGATAACACCATTTTGATCAAGAAGCTTCTGCTACCGGTTTGCGACCTACACCTGCGACTTGCGCATACTTCAGATTCGACCTTTTTGCACACCTGCTTTGGTTTATCTACTTGAGGGGGAGTATTTGAGGGATGAGTGTTTTATTGTGATCTTGAGGGGGAAAAATTCTTATAAGGGGTTGGTTTATCTTTTATTCTGTTTCCTTATGAAAGAATATTATATTGAACTGATTCGATTAATAAAAGAGGTACAACCCTGTCCTATATATAGGAGCAAGGGAGAAACCCTGAGACTTGTATCCCAAGTAAGCTAAACGGGCCAAGACACTAAAGGCCCACTAACTAATTAACCTATTAACTAAATAGGGTAATATATACTCTTTAACACTTCTTTTTAGTTTGTCTGTCTGTTTGCAAACTGACTTGGGATTCTTCCAAGCTTCAGTTTGAGGGGGAATATTAGAGAGATTGGTTAATTTAGTTAATTGAGTCTATTTGTAATATGGGCCCAAGTATGTCTTAGCCCATTAGGGTTAGGTTGTATCTGGACACTTCCTTGTTCTCCTATATAAAAGAAACCGGGTTGTTCTCCGAGAATCTCGATGAAGGGCTTCAACAATGAAATGAAGGAATTAAGTTTTGAAATTGTTCAAGCACAATCCATACACATAAATACATTAATTTATGCAGCAATGTCCTATATTAAATATGTAGGGGGGTGTTTCTCATGTAGCCCAACTACCAAGAGATGGTTCACAAGAAGCGATGTTGTCTTTTTTGAGGGTACACCATACTACTCTACTCAAGGAGATAGTCTTCAGTCTGAGCTTATTGCTTCTCCGCTGCCTATTACTAGTGACTGTGTTTCTGATGCCACTACTTCTGTACAACCGACACCTATTATCTTTGAGTGAAGAGAATGTCAAGTCTGAAGGAAGAGTGTATATTAAAACTATTAGAGATTTAGGGTCTGTGAAATACACGTCACCATGTACATCAATTAGTTAGATGCTAGTTAATTTAATTGAAAGAAAACGACTGAACAAATGGTGGATGCGGTAGCTGACCTCTTTGTCCTAGCAATTTCTGCCCAACATGAGGTGCTTGATGTGATTGACATATTGTCCCCAGTCCATGCAACTTCCATAAACCTAGGGGTAGGTCTCTATATGAATCATACAGTATTGTGAAAGAAACTCCATCACGACTTTCTCTTGCTGTTCAACAAAGTCAACCCGTGCCTTTGTCACTTGACCTGAAGGTTCCCACTTGTGTAGGAAGTGGGGCAACATCTCTAATGTGACACCATGTTTTTCTATGTAGTCATTTATTACGACATAATCTTGATATGAAATAGTGAATTCCCCCATGGCTCATTCAGATAAGTAGTGGGATAAGAAGCAGAATTACCACGTCCACCATATGTATGTTGTGGGGAAGGGATAACTCTAAGAAGCATATCCAACATTATGTTGTGGGATATGTGCAACAAGTGCAATCTATTGTCATATACCCACATATACGATTTGCAAATTACAAAATTTGAAATTCCTTACAATAAATTGTTTGTGCTCATGTTACTAACTAGTACATTTTCTTCCTTTGTATGCTAAACACTAATAATAATAAAAATATGTGTTTAATAAGCTTACTATTAATAGTGATTGCAAATAAATGAATAACTATTATACTTGTATTTAGTGGAGTATTTAGGTAAATATTTTGATTATAATGTGATTAAGAGATAGTGTTGTAGATCTAAATGATTAGACACCATTAGGGAAAAAATGTATTGAAGTAGATTAGGGGATCTTTGCCATTTTAAGCCTTTTTTGGTTTGATTAACATTTTAATTAAGATGGGATAGGGTGTAAATGAGAAAAATGCTAGAACATATTAGACATACCTTAATTTAGGCGTATTTGAGCTCCAATTGTCAAAATTCATCTTGCTCCCCCTTTTCTCATCTCAAACAACAACAGACGCATTGGCGCAGAAATCAACATTTTTGTACTGGTAAACACTATTGAAATCTGGTGGCATTCGGCCAAATTTGGCGGTATATGGTGAAATTAGGCCATATACCAAAAATCTGCGAGCCTATCAATATGCCTGCACAATTTCATATCAGATGGTGTTAAAATTGAAGTTTTAAGTGAAAATTTCACCGATTCTGATAAGATCTCGTTCCTTGCTCTCCCCTCTCTCCACTTTCCAAAGATACCTTCTTGTTGTTCACTTGCAACATTTAGAACCTGTTGGGGAAAAAAGTCTATATATTGAAATCTAAGCTGGATCTGGATAAAAGACTATTTGGGAATCTAGTCTTTTATCCATTTCTAGTCTAACTTTGCCAAATGCTGGAGCAGGTCATGTCGTGGTCATGTCAAAATATTTATCAGCAAAAGACAAGGTCAAATCCCATTTATATCCAGTCCACTATTTTGGAAATTGATCTGTACGGCCACATATGCTCCGTCTTATGCTTATGTGTCCACCCTATCACATTACATATTGCTAATTGGCCCACTATGTGGTCCTGGGCCGCATATATCCCTACTTGATTCATTAAACTCCACTTTTTAGAAAGCCCACTACTTATATGCATCCATCCATCCATACATACACAGATTCATAAAAATGTGTATATGTATAGATGGATATGTACGTGCCAGTGAGGGGTAGTGCGGTTGGCGAATTCCAGTGTTCCCCAATGAAGAAACACGTGTTTGAACCACCAAACAAGCATTTCTCTATTTAATATCCTCCTAGGCTTACTGCCTCTGGTACATGCTGTGATAGGGGGGCATCTATCTCTCTTAATACTATACTGGATATGCACATTTCATTAACAAAATATATAGTTGTATATATATATATATATATATATATATATATATATATATATATAGGGCGTTCATTCATTGCCCGCGCGGGTAGCCTGGAATTTCGCTACCCGGCAGCCAAAAAAGTAACTCTTCTGACCAAAAAAGTAACTCTGCTGTCAAAAAAGTAACTATGGTGATAAGAAAGTAACTACACGACTAAAAGAGTAACTCTGTACAATATATACAACAGATATATATATAAGGACGGGTTTTTTGATTTTGGTGGGGCAAATGATATTATTTTTAGATGAAATTTTTTGGGGAGCTAGATAAAATGCTCCTCTGCAATTGCAATTTTTTTTTCTTCAAAAAAAGTGGTCGGAAGGGTGGGCGGGTAGCTACCTGCGCGGGCAATAAAGATGGGCCCATATATATATATATATATATAACAAATTTCCATACACATTTGTACATTATAGTTTAAAATATTGATATGTATAAGTACATATACAATATGCTTGCATGTACACACATTTGTACATTTACGTATACATTTTGATTTATTCACATTTATATAGACTCTACACGTATAGTACTAAATCTATATATTAATGTTCCTACATCTATTACACACAAATTTCAAGTATATACATGCACATTTATAAACATACCATACATACATATTTATATGTCTACGTTTAAATATATGTAATTGCATAATCTACATTTTGAAGTTACTTTTTATAAGCTCAATGTATCATTTCATGACTAGCTATAATTAGTTCGTTAAAAAAAACAAAGCCACATAGACTCCCGTATATACTCCTGTATATACTCCCGCATACTGCATATACGCTACGCAATACCCTCTCCGCCCGTACATCACATTGGTGCATACCCTTTTTCTAAACAATGATCATGTCCAAATAGCGCGGTACTAAAATCTAGTGTAGATGCTATGCTTGTAGGCCTTTAACAATACAAATGGATGCCATCCATATCATCATTTGTCTCTTTAATTTGTATTCAAAATCCCTCATGATAGTCATAAATGAGGATTTTTTTCTTCACTTTTTTCAAAAGTAATTAGCAAACATAAATTAATTCATAATTCTACTTAGGACTGCGATGTAAAGGTTCATATCTGTTTATATTTCAAATATATGATCTTGCTATAGCACATGTATCAAAAGATTTTGAATTCGTTTTATATTTCAATTTTACTTAATAACAATTTATTTATATTTTACAAAAATAATATACAGTTAGTTTGTGTCATATTAGTATTTGGTACAATAACTTTTACTAAACTTAAATGAAACTAGCAATTTGGATAGGTCTAGAACAATTTTGCTTACTATAGCTAAGTAACAAAAGGATGATATCCTAGTTATCATGATATTTAAGTACATCTAGAGATTATAACGTAGTTATAAGTACTGTAGTTTTGTCTCTATCAGATATTCTCGATCTAGGGTTTTGGGGGAATACTGAAACTCTTTCTTTGGTTGAGATGAGACTTTAATGGGGTAAAGGGGTTGGAAATGCAAGTGAATGTAAGATAATATAGAAACATACTGTGGCTTAGGGCCATTTTAGTTCTAAAAGACACCCCTCAAACCCCCTATGTTCTTCTCTGAAACAACAACAGCAATTGCTCTTGCAAAAATCGGTAGTAGTGTACATATACCACCAATGTATTGCCATATTTTGCCCATAAGTGAGGAGTATTGCACCCAATCCCCTAACTTTATCGGCATTAGCGATATACCTACTGATATTACCAATATATGTGTGGCTATCGGTTTGTAATTCTATTCCCATATCCCATCCCATCCTATCTGCATTAAAATATGACCACTTTCGGCCAAATTTTGTTCCTTGGTGTACCAATCTTCTGCTAGCCTTGGCCGAGACACACGAAAAGATTCCCGAACTTGTTTCATTTGAAACCAGGCAGTCTTTTTCTAATGATATAATCATGTTAAGATTCCTCATCTTGTGAGAGTTTCTTCCGTCATTGTCCACTTCCATAATTTTCATGGGATGTCAATTGCTTCAAAAGTTGATCTCCGTCCCTTCCATTCATGGATCTAAACTTAGGTGAAGTTGGACAAAGTTTCACTGATTTTGTCAATGTCGAGGCCAGCGAAGTCGATACTCATATACTTTGACTTGGTCTGAATGTCGGACCGACATTTGTTGAACTTCAATGAAGTCGGCCTAATACTGTAATCTTGCAATCTTTTGTTCAAATGTCGACGAAGTTGTCGACTTCTCGCAGAAGTTGGCAAAGTTGGGCCGAAGTTGGGACGGGCCCAAACAGACTCTATTGAAATGGTATGTTGTTAAGTTTTCTTGCATGCAGGTGGCTTAAGTTGGGTTCCAGCAGTAGTTGTGGTCTTCTCATATTCCATACTGCTGAACTTGGAGTCTTGGAGATCTTAAAGGCTCTTGAAGAGTCTTGAACTCTTGAGATCTACTGATTCTCTACTGGCCTCTCTCCATTGTATCATGTCTCTCTAAACTCTAAAGTCTCTATCCACTTTTCTCTTACTGATTTTCTAATCCATTAGCTATATATTAGTCAAATTTTATGATTTTAGATAAATCCAACTAGATCTACCTTAGATCTAGAGACATCTACCTTAGATATAACGATTCACCAATTTTCAACTGTTTTGGCTTCATTTTCTGTTTTCGAATTGGAAAAACAAATGCTGATGTATTGTTTATTCCTCTATCTATCTAAAGGCCTGAAAGTTGTGATATTGTCCTTTATTGACACATTGTAAGTTAGAGTTATAGCATGATTTGAGTTTTGCAATCAAAGTTTCTATCAGTCACATGCTTTTCTTCAAAAATGGCTTCAAAGTTTTATCGTAGTTTGCATCTAAACTTCCTTGAAACTCCGTCGAAGTTTCCACAAACTTCCACTTCCACACCTGACAAAGTCGATGTAAGTTAAGTGTTGCACCATGCTTCCATTGATGATGACTATCATGGGACCACCACATCACCTATCAAGGCAGAAGTAAATTTCACAAGTCCCTAGATCTCAATTGAAGATCTTAAATATCGAAATAGTTATCCAAATCGCCCAGGGGGGCTTTTCTGTAAACTCGGAGGGCAATTGAGGTCATCTACTGCTCTCCTTTCATATCTCCTTCAACAATACAAAGTCCAATTGAAGCCAGAAGATAATTCCTTGCAATGCATGACATTGTGGATATACTCAATCCCAATGGCCCTTACTCCCTTCACCCTGGCTAGATCATTCCGCAAGACCTAGTGCTTGTGGTTGGAGCCTTCAAAGTCTTGCAAATGATCATCGTGATCGTTCTGTCTATATCCTTTAGGACTGTCTTTGGCAAGGAAGAAAATGTCTGATTTCGACGCCATTTCGATGGCTACAAAAACAAAATGTCAACAAATTTTGATGGAAATTTTGACAGATGCGTTTCCGGCATTTTGAGGCCAAATGAATGAATTAAGTAATGATGTCTTACCAGAACGATCTACTATATAGATGTACTCAAATATGCAACAATATTTCATATTGGAAATGTGAGGGGGGTTCTCCTCATGTGTGAGTGCAAAAGCTGAATTGTTTTGATGGGGATTTTGATTACAATTTTGATGCCTAAATGAATGGATTAAGACATTATAGTTTGCAAGCACAATATATATAGACTTAAAGGTATAAGTGTATGAAAAAATAATATGGTGTAGGATGGTAGGACCTCTAGGTGGGATGACAAATTGTACAAAAGTATTGCTGGTATATGAGTCAGTATTAAGGAAATCGTAACTAATACTAGTCTACAACAAATTAATAAACCATACACCTATTAATGCAACGAAATCATACATTGATGTTGGGACGACATCCTACATGCGTGAATGAAAAGAAGTTGAACTGTTTCTATGGAGACATCAATGCTAATTGCGGTGACAAGGAATTATCATATAAGAAATTCAAGCACAATCTATTACAACTTACGGAATTGGATATCGATCTATTGTAGCATCAAAAAAAGTATTGAATTACTTAATTGAATAAAGTGGTGTGGTGTTGGCTGATTAGGCACATGCCCCCAACATGATGGTTCTTCTCCAAATATAAGCTGGGTTATACGATTGACTTATAAAATCAAACTCAAGTTATCCATATCATGTGACTCATGTCCTATCTGTTGCTGCACACCTTAAGAGGTTGTACATGTGCGGGGGTAGATGAGCCATTGCCTCTCCAACGTTTTAAATTGGTCATCCTCATCATATCCAACTCGTTGTTACAAGTTGTCACTACTTGTTCCAACTGAAAAAAATTGTGATACTAGTTATATGTTTGTGACTTTACCATGTGAAGTAACCAATTAATTGTAATACTATTTAATCTTAGAGCATTAAATATTATATTTCCCAAATTTGGGTAGTTCTACAACTTGTAAAACACCAATTTTTAGGATAAAAGTTATAGTTATTGATCCAATAGGGTAGAAGTGAAAGATCATAGTAGATTAGGTTGAGTTAGAGCTTATGTGCCTTAGATAGAAGCTGTAAGACCCCCCCCCCCCCCCAAAAAAAAAAAAAAAGTCTCCTCTCCAATCAACTAATAACAAAGATATCAGTCAACATACATTTTTGAACATTATCAATGTGAAAGTATTGGACCAAAGTGATGCCCTGTTGTAGCAGATTAGCCTTTATTGGACCTTGTTAAAGCTTATGACTATGTCAGATGGAACTCCTTGTGGGCTGTTATGGAGGGCATGGGTTTCAACCAGATTTTTATTGGCATCTTGAAGCAATGCGTCTGTACCCCCTCTTTCTCTATCCTTATAAATGGCGGTCCAGTGGGCTTAATTAAAGCGAGCAATGGGCTTCGACAGGGGGATCCTTTATCCCCTCTACTGTTTTCGATTCTCATGGGGGGGCTCACTAACATGGTGAAAGTTGCTGAATATGAAGGCAAGGTCAAGCCATACACCTTGAGGGGTGTTAAGGTGAAAGGTATGCTTATCTTCGCTGATGACATTATGATTTTCTCTGTTGGTAACGCCAGGAGGCTAAAGGAATTTAAGAAGGTGCTTGGTCAGTTCGGTAAACTCACTGGTTTGTATATTAGCTCCATCAAGTCTAAGATATATCTTTCAAAATCGTATGATAGTAGAAGAGGAAGACTCAAGACTGCGATTGGACTCAAGCTCGGGAGGCTTCCTACCAGGTACTTGGGTGCCCCCATTGCTAGAGGAAGGGGCACGACCACTGACTATAGCTGCTGTATTGACAAAATGAGAGAGAAGATTGATAATTGGAGTGGCTGCAAGATGTCTTTTGCGGGCAGGTTGGTGCTTATTAGAACTGTCCTACAAAGTTTGGTCAGATTTTGGGGGGATGTCTGCGACATTCCTAAGACTGTTGCTGACTCTATGCAAAGGATCACTGCTAGTTTCATGTGGGGAGGAAAAGGACATAGCATTGCTTGGGAGGTAGTGGCTCGACCTTACTCTAAGGGTGGTTTGAACATAGAACAGCCGGCTGATATCATTCATAAGGGGCAACTGAAAAGGTTGGATAGGTTCCTTAGTGACAGGAACAATGTCTGGTCTAGGTGGATGGTGGACCGCTATGGCTTGATCCCCCTCTGCTCAGATCAGCATTCCTCTAGAGTTTGGAGAAACATGTGCAAGACGTGGAGTGAGGTTAAGCATCTGTATACTGTTGATGCCAATGATATGGCATGCCTCGTCAATCAGCAAGCCACACCATGGACCAACAGTGATACTAGGGCTGATGGCGCTTGGGCTAAACTCATTTGGGGCTCCCATCATGTCCCCAAATGGAGTACTGCTGCTTATAGAGCCTTGCTACACAGACTTCCTACTAAAGACCGACTTATCTCGTGGGGCATCAATGTGAATGACGAATGCCTCCTGTGCGGAAGAGACAAAGAAAGCCATACACATCTCTTCTTGGAGTGCTGCTATACTAAGCTGATCTGGTCCACTATGTGTCTCAAGAACTGTTGGGGACCTAACCACAGCAACCGGTTGGACGACATCACAGTTTGGATGAACGGGAATCTAAAGAGCAAGAGGAACAGAGATTTTGGTGGACTCTGCCTCACTGCGTTCTGTTTTTTCATTTGGGAAGAAAGGAACTCAAGGGCCCATGGCGGGCCTCCTAGGTCCGAGGCTGACATCATTAAAAAGATTACCAAGCAAATATCGTATCAATTACTTGTAAAGAAAGGCCTTGTAAAGGGTATAGCTAACCTTGCTAAAGTTTATTGGGGTTTTTTGTAACCTTTTTTGGGTTTACCTTACTGTTGGGGGTTAGTTTGTTCTTCCCCTAGTTGGTGGTTTGGCTTGAGATGGGTTTTTTGTATACCCCTGTCTCTGTCGGGTTTGCTTGTTTGGTTGTAGTTTTTTCTACGTCTCTTTTGGAATATATTTACCTCTTCCAAAAAATAGATAGGAAGTGAATATTTACATAATAGCCCCAATAAAGAAAGGAAATGAGAAAATACTACATAAATAGCTTTTATTTTCTCTAATACTCCCCCTCAAGCTGGAGGCACATACATTGTGCATGCCTAGCTTGGAACTCATATGGCTAAAAGCTGAAGGTATAAGTGGCTTGGTGAAGATATCTGCAACTTGTTGTCCAGCGCAAACATGAGGAGTCTGAATCTTCTTGGAGAGTACTAGATTACAAATTCACGAACAAAATGACAGATCACCTCAATGTGCTTGGTTTGCTCATATAACACATGATTGTTAGAAATGTGAATGGTTGCCTGATTATCAAACATGAGAGAGATTGGAGTTTCAACAGACATTTTCATATAATATGGACATAACCCCCTGTAGTTTACAACAAGCATGTGCCATTGCTTGATATTCAACCTCTGTGCTGGACTGTGCTACCACATACTGTTTCTTGCTCCTCCATGTTACTAAATGTGACCCAAGGAACACACTATATCTTGAGGTAGATTGTCTATCTCTAACATCACCTGCCAAATTTGCATCATTATATCCAATAAGCTTCAAGGAAGTGGACCGAAGATCATTGTGAAATAAGAGAAAACTTTCCGTGGTGATCTTTAATATAAAGTAGGATCCGAGTGACTGCCATCCAATGCGACATCTTGGGTGTACTCATGAACTGGCTAACAACTCTCACTGCATAGGAGATATCAAGATGAGTAACTGTCAAATCGATTAGCTTACCCACAATCCGTTTGTACTTTGCTGGATCCAAAAAAATCACTGTCATCGGAATTAGCCGCATTGGTATGATCATCCATAGGCGTGGAGACTAGTCTATAATGTGTCATGCATGTCTCTACAAGAAGATGTTGAACATATTTTTTTACTGAGAAAGATTTGTGTCTTTCTTGGAACACAAAACCTCTATTCCAGGGAAATAACGAAGGTTGCCCAATCTTTTATCTGAAATTGCGATGGTAGCCACTCCTTGAGCTCTGAAATGCCAGTAAAATCACCTGTGATGGCAACATCGTCCACATATACAACCATAATAATAGTGCCACGAGAGGATTTGCACACAAATAAAGATTGACCAGTAGAAGACTGATTCAACCCAAACTGTATAAGTGCAACACTATATTTATCAAACCATGCTCGTGGTGATTGCTTCAATCCATACAAGGATCTCTTCAATTTGCACACTTTCTGACACTCGCCTTGAGCAACATACCGAGGAGGTAACCACCCAGGTAGCAACTCAGTGGAGAAGGCCTGGCTTCTTCTGAGTAGAGATCCGGGTTCGAATCCCCAGTTGTGCGGCCCGAGCAATCCTTGGTCCTGTCAAGCATGGTGGTGCCTGCCTGAGTTTAAACATTTCTCCTGACGTGCGGGTAGTTGAGGGGGAGCCGAGGGTTTACCTTGTCGGGGTGGGGTCAGCGATCTGGCTCCTCTATCTATAGTGGTGGTTCCCACGTATAAAAACATACCGAGGAGGTTGCTCCATGTACACCTCTTTAAGAAGATCACCATAAAGAAATGCTTTTTTGACATCCAGTTGGAGAAGATGCCAATCATAATGAGTAGCAACAGAAATAAGGATCCGTACAGAATTGAGCTGAGCATTAGGGAAAAAAGTCTCGAAGAAGTCCACTCCATGTGTCTGAGTGTACCCTTTAGCCACCAATCAAACCTTCAAACGGTCAACAGATCCATCTGGTTTCTATTTAACAATACATACAATGACAACCCACAATAGGCTTTCCAGGAGGAAGATCCACCAAGTCCTAGGTGGAGTTCTCGTAAAGAGCTTCCATCTCACTATCCATGGCTTGTACCCATCATCATGTCGAGCTGCTTCTGCATATGCACGAGGAGCAACTGTAGAATCTAATTAGGGAGCAAACATGCGTGCTGTTGGTGACAGATGGGATAAGCAACACATACTAGAGACTGAATGTTGTATTGTGCAAGACCGAACACCTTTACGAGATGCAATTGAAAGGTCTAAGTTTGAAATAGGAGCATCAAAAGAACTCTCAACATGACATGTATCTTAGGAGTATCCGGCGATGATGAGTCAATTTGATGGATTGATGTCGCTACATCTTCTGGGTAAATCCCTGCTCGCCTGGTGTAAACCAGTGGAAATGGTTGAATAAGTAGAGGTGTAGGTGGTGGTGATGGCATAATACTATTAGTATCTAGTACACTCTCATCACTCGACACAGGGAGTGGTGGCTCTCGCTTTCTCACTCTATCATTCGCAAAGGTAAGTTTATTCTCATGGTTGTGCTTCCCCTCTCAAGCTGGACAGAGACCCTAAAGAACGTAATGGACTCATGAAAAGTAACGCCAACCGACACAAACATATGACAAAGATGAGGACAATAACATGTGTACCCCTTTTGTGTGGGAGAATATCCTAAAAAGACAGTGCTGACTGCGTGAGGAGACTGTGGCGACACACCACGCTAAACGAGAGTACTCAAAATCAAAACATCGCTTCAACACTAATTAAACCATGTTACTAAAATGGTGTAGAACTTAAAACAGTTTTTTCCCCAAACATTTCAAAAGAAACATTCGCACAAAGGTCTAACTCCACATAGTATGAAGATCTTGGTGCCTATCCACTATTCTTTCTTTTGCCGCAGATGCCATTATGATGATCAAGAAGTCTCTATGCCTTCCTAGATATCTGCTACTTTGGAATATCTACTTGAGGGGGAGTCTTTGAGTATTTGAGTGCTTGAGTGACTTATTGTAACATTGAGGAGGAGAAATTCTTGTATGGGCTTGGATATCTGTTTATTATGTTTAGTCTGTCTGTCTATGGGAGTGAATGTTGGGCGGTGAAGAAACAATGTCTCAACAAGATGAACGTGGCTGAAATGCGTATGCTGAGATGGATGTGTGGGAAGACGAGAAAATATCGCTTGAGAAATGACTATATCAGGAATAAGGGTGGCGAGCATCGAGGACAAGTTGCACTAGGGTCAACTCAGATGGTATGGACATGTGCAATGCAGACTGACTAATGTGCCTATACGAAGCAATGCTATTGAGTCAAGCACAATTAATAAAAGAAGAGGAAGGCCTAAATTAACACGGGGAGAACTTATAAAGAGAAATTTTGAATCTCTACATCTTGACCAAAATATGACCCATGATAGAACTGAATGGAATCGAAGGATCCATGTAGCCGACCCCAACATAGTTGGGATTGAGGCTTAGATGATGATGATGATTAGTCCGTCTGTCTGTTTGCAAGTTGACTTGGGATTCTCCCAAGCTCCAGCTTGAGGGGGAGTGTTAAATAGTCTATTTGCTTAAGTTGTGTCTATTTACTTAAGTTGTTTTAGTATATTTGTAATACGAGCCCAAGCGTGTCTTGGCCCATTAGAGTTTGCCCTCTGTCTGTATGCTTTCCTCTTATCCTATTTATAGGAAAGGGTGGTTGCCTCCTATCAATAAGAAAAACCTACACGTCGGGGATCTCCCCACTGATATCGTTTCTATACTATGTTTTTGTCTGATTGTCATTTCAACACCATAACAGTAGATAAAAGCATTATAACCACTATAGGCTAACCACTATACATCAAAATTTTAATGAGTGGGTCATATTTTTGTGTATTGGGTACCAAAACAACACATAAGACTTTTAAGAATCATTACACCTATATTTTGAATTTTAGACATTGCATGTTCAAAGAAAAGCTCATTTTACAGAAGGAAAACTTTCATAAGGTCTAAGAAGGCTTAAGAACTCGTATTATCATCATATTTATGTCAAACCGTACACAAAGGCCGTCTTAAGAACTTATATTATCATCATTTCATGTCAAACAGTACACAAAGGCCATCTTTTCTCATATTTTGGGTTTTGTAGAATAACATTTACATAGAAGAAGGTTATGAGTAGGAAAGAAACATTAAAAATTATATTACTCGACTCGCCTGAAGGGTGAAGAAGAACGTCCAAACAGAAAGGAGTCACAAAGGAGAGAAGGGAAAATCCAAGCTTTATGCTCCAAAAGCTCCAAGAAAGCTCCTATCTTCAAGAACGGGGTATATCTAGGGAAAAACAGAGGAAAAGAGGGTTCTTTAGTTCATCCATATGCACGAGTTTCTAGCAAGAAACACCATCGATTCCATTCATGGAAGAAGAGAGAAGAAAACTCAAGAATAAGAGGTTAGGAGAGAAGACCTTTCATGTAAGAAGCAAGGAACTAGGCAAGAAAGCTTCGAACAACCCCTTGAGAGTAAGATCTGAAGCTTGCAGCGACATGCATCCACGATCTTACGAGGTTTCGCCCCCAAGAAGCCTCTCCTTCGTCAACCGACGACTTCCTTTGGTCTCCAGCAATATGAACTTGATAAAAGGTTCATTTGAAGGAAGTGCAGAGGGGTATATATAGCTAGGAAAAAAGAGATAGGAGGTCAAAGGTCGAAAAGTGCTTTACCATCAGTCAAAGGTCAGGTTTTCCTTTGATTTGTATAAGCATAACCTCCATCAGTTTGCAGCCATCCAGGAAAACCTTTGGTTTGTGAAGGTGCAAAATTATCATTAGTTGTTGCACACGTAGAACAACCATCGGTTGTCACACGCAGAACAACTAGCGGTTGTCACACCCAAAACAACAATCGATTGTTACACCTAGGACAACCATTGGTTGTTGTGCACCCACCCAAAACAACCATCGATAGTTGAGCACCTAAAACAACCATTGGAAGGTGCATATACCTTCACTTCCACACAAAACCATAGTTTTCCAAGCTCCCGCCTGGGCACACCTAGCCCCCCCAGGCTTTAGGATGGCCGTCTTAAACTGGGCTCCTAGGCTTTCATATAATAAAGTAGATGCCTAAGGCCTTTAGGCTCGAATTAAGACACTTAAAGACCAAATTAGCACGGATTAGGTCTGAAATTTGGTCAAACTAGATGAAGTTAATTATTTTAGGGAAGAAATAGATCTGATTAGGCCACACTAAATCTAATTTGGGCAGAGTAGGTCTGGTTTGGGGGGAACATGTTGATTTGGGAAAAACATGTCTTATTTGAGGGAACTAGCTCTGAATTTGCCAAATTAATGCTCGTTTAGGTCAATGTAGGACGAACTAGGGGAATTTACATATGATTAAGTCATGTATTGCCAAAATAGGTCTGACTTAGGCCAAATTAGGGCTAACTAATAAAGTAGTTTGATTTAGATCATGTTAGGTCAAATTAAAACCGATAGGTCTAGCTTAGGTCATGACAGGTGTGTTGCAGGTGAATTATGATTAATTAAGCTTAGGGACTACCAATACAAATGTACATAGCAATCTATATATTTGGATATATCAAAATCTATACGCAAAATCATTTATGTATATGTAAAATATAAACAAATATGAAGAACGCCTAGGTTTCCGCCTAGGCGCCTGGGCCCCCTAGGCTTCTCTTGGGTGGGAAGGACCGCCTAGACGCCTAGACAAGTATGCACAAAACTAATATCACAGGTTGGTACCTTTATGCAACAAGGTTCAAAATCATTACAAAAAGACAAACTTTATCAGATTATAAAGAGTACTATGTAATAAAATATTTATGTGTTAAAATTGCAGTTATGTTTCCATGCTACTTCCAGTTTCAAGAACGATATTGATGGCATTCATCCCAAAAAATAATTTTGTGAGGTGAACTTCTTAGAAATTGATTGGTCATTGTAGACTATTATAGCAGAAGTCACTGGCTTTTCGTTTCCCAAAGTGAGACCATTTAGAATGATTGTAGCAGCAGAAGTTGAGACAAACTGTCGGTAACACGCCGTGAAGAAATTTTGACATACCGTGCAAGTTTCTAACACACCGTGTGGAGGTCTGATACACCGCGTAAGACATTGCAGACGTGAAACAAACTTCCGCTTACACGATGTGTAAGATGTCACAGGTGAAATTGATTTGACACGCCATGTAAGATGTTGAAGGCTTGAAAACATGCTTCCACCGACACACTGTATGAGCCAGATGATACGTCGTGTTAGACGATTCTGTTGTAGATTTGGGAGGGAATTGGCATCGTCAAAGGGAAAGATAGCCATGGGAAGACGCACTGGGGAGAAAGATAACCCTAGGAAGACACACCGGGGGGTGAATGGAATTAGCATTGTCACTTGTGTCAATAGATGATGCGAATCTGATGCCTCAACATCCCCGAAAAGCTTGGGCACTCATCCACGTACGTGGAATACATGGAGAGGAAGAGAAGCACGGACGGGGTTGTTTCTCCTCCTTTCTATGGAGTAGACCGAGCCTTTCTCCTCCTCTCTTATAAGCAGCCACCGTGTTGTAGCAGAAATGGAGGAGACAGAGAGATCGACGGTGCTTGATAAGGGATCGGAGCTGACGACTCCCGGAGGTGGGAGAGAGAGGCGGTGGCAAGCGTGGAGAGGAGAGAGAGATAGAGGGAAGCAAAGGTGGCAGCTTGGGTTTGCTCTGATATCATGTGAAAGTATTGGACCAAAGCGATGTCCTCTTGTAGCAGGTTAGCCTTTATTATATAGGAAGGAACATTTACATATAGACCCAATAAAAAAGAGAAATAAGAAAGTACTACATGAATAGCTTCTATCTTCTATCAATCGAGGTTTGTCGAAATCGGCGAAATTTCTCAAAATTCATGACCACATTGGCAAAATTATTGAAATTGTCAAAATTGCCAAAAGTTTGTCGAAGATTTATGAAATGGATGATGAAGTTTTAGGTACCTTCTTTCTATTTCTGATCACCATCAAAATCGACTTTTGGTCAAAATTGACATTTTGACCGAAATCTTGAAATGGTCTTCGGGATAACGTGACCAAAATGGGGCCACATCACCTATCCAACCATAACATAATTTCACATGTCCCTAGATCACGATCGAAGAACTTAAGGACTATTGGAAAAGTCATCAAAATCTTCCATGGGGGAGGCATATGAACTTTTCTTTAAACTGGGAGGGTGGTTGAGGTCATCTATAAATGTCTTCTTTTCATATCTCCTTCAGCATAGGAAATCCAGTTGGATCCTGAAGACAATTCCATCGAACTTTCATGAGCATGGCATTGTGGATATGCTCAATTCTTATGACTCCTACTTGCCTACCTCCTGGCTAAATCGTTCCATTAGACCCTGTGCCTGTTGTTGGAGCCTTCAAAGTCTTGCAAGTGGTCATCATGATCGTTCTGTTTATATCCTCTAGGACTGTCTTTGGGACGACACGACCAAAATATTAATTGGCATAGAGGACAATATCAATCTAACATGAGCAGTGCATCCACCAAACTACTCCTGTTGTGTATCCAATTCTCTACTTTTTCAACTAGAGGAGGAATTGTGCTAGTTCGGTCCTTCCATAGAAGATGATATCAATTCATTGGGTGGTTGTTTTTAGAGCTTTGAATCATTATGATGCTAATTCAATATCTTGTATTATGTTGCTAAGAATATCTCTTATGTCAAAATTCCCAGATCTTTTTGTTGCCTACTTCTTAGGTTTTTTTTTCCCTTTCATGTGAGTCATATACTCCATCCCCTTGAACTATATCTTTGTTTCTGCCTTGTACCATCCAATATGCACTAATCGTTATATCTAACTCCTTCCTCTTGAACTATATCACTGCCTTATACTATCCAATATGTAATAATTGTTATATCTCTATTATCCAATCTTTATCTATCTTAGTAAAGGACACATGTCTTACAAATGAGTGTGATGATCATGCACCTCTGTAGAAATATGCGATTATAATATCGGAAGCATGAAGGGTGGCAATGTTGTTATAACTATGTTAATAAAGAGTACATGGGATCATATACTAGGGCAAAAAGCTATTGGTAAAGGTTCCGTGCAATAGAATCAAAAGTCACTATAGAACACCTAGGCCTTAGCCGGTGTTTGCGGGTCTCGATCATACCAAATGGCCGCACAAGTAAAACAACCCCGGACCCGAGATCCGCATTTCCGCTCCATTTTTAAAAAAATCAGACTGATTTGACCCATCGTTATTGGGTCTGTACAACCTGGTCAAATGGGTTATATTGCCATCCTAGTTCCAGTCCCCTTGTCCATCATGAATTTTGTATTAACAAATGGTATGGGTACAAGTGACAGACAAGTCACAGACAAACTTGTTTGAAGTATAATGTGAAAGAATAAACAAATATGCTGTTATTCCATGAGCATGACTTGTTTCTTGGATATACGATCAGGAAAAGCTGTTGTTGTTATACATGGAGCCTTGTGATGAGAGAGAATTGGTAGGATGTGAAATGGGTAACCAGAGAATGTGGGATTGACGTGAGACTCTCTACCAATGGTTAATATTCCATACGCAAATTATATTACCACAAAATAGATGCACTCAATGATCGGAATAACCAAATTCGTATGTAACTGAACTTCTATCAATCATTGATATGGGTTCTGTGAGTGTCCTCGAATGAAACTACAAAGCTCTGTACGAAAAATGCACTGCTTGGTAAAATTGCCTCTTTGGAATTATTCACGGAAGATATCGTCAAGCTGAAATCCTATTAAATATTATTTCTAATCTGTTTTCTAGACTACGGTTGACCAGGGAGTCTTATTTTGCTTCATTGTCTTGTTCATTTTTACAAAAAAATGCTTGATCACAGCTTTTCTGCTTTTTTCTGTTTTATTTCTTATATATATGAGGCCTGTGTTGCTGTGAGTTTTCTGAATGCACGTGTTTTATCACGCATATGCCTTCAATCGAATGTTTTCATTAATAAGTTAAGTTTCTTGTAAGAATTGATGTGGGATTGTGTGTGTAATTCTCACATTTGGGAGTGGAGTTGGTTGGTGGGGGTGGTCATCGACATAAACATTTTTCTTGTAATTTATGTCCTTTTCCTATGGATGATTCGCAGTTGTAATTGTGTTGAAGGACGTGGACATCTCATAACTCAGGTCAGTTTCAATATGAAATTATGCTTATACTATGTACTGTGGGAAATTTAATTTTACTGATTTTGTTTTTTGATATTAAACTTAAAGGTTAGAAGCAGATTGCCAATTAAGATTGGTGATAAAACAACAAGTGATGTTATCGTTAGGCTTAGGACTGTAGAGGGCCGTGATGAGTGGTTGTACTGTCATTCTCAGATTCTTGCAGAAAAGAGTAAGTACTTTTCTGAGCGCCTTTCCGAAGATTGGCCGACATCCCAAATTCTGGACTCTCGCAGTTGCATTGAAGTGCACTGTTCTGAAGCAGATTTCAACTTTCATGTGAATGCATTGCGCCTCCTATATATACCTGAACTAAATAAATGGCATAGTGTTAGAAATGCTCTTGGTATGCTCCGCGTGGCTGTAAGCCTGGGTTGTAGTGAGATAGCTGATGCTTCTGCAGGCTATGTGGAGGCTGCACCCTGGGAAGAGGCTGATGAGGAGGAGATTATACAAACAATTACTAATCTGGGATCTCAGTATTGGTCTATTCTTGCTCGTCTGTCACCTGTTGCTCCTCCAGCTATTATTTCAATGTTTATATCCACGGCCCGTTTTGCAACATCATCTCCTCCCATCTCAATGAGTGATCTGAAAAAAACTGCTCAGGAGCAGCTGGAATACATGCTCACAGATGATGACGACCCACCCATTCTAATTTATAGCGATGTATTTAAAAGTGAACTCAGTAAATATATTAAGGAATTATTACAGCGATTTCATGATTTAATTTGTTCATTAAATTGCTCTCCAACTGGGATATTGAAGGCTGAAATTTTGGAGAGATTCAAGTTACAGGCTTCTGATGTTTTATGGGCTTGCCAGATTCTGACTAAGATAGAGATGACCAAGGTCATTGTTCAGTCTTGGGCTGACTCGTCTGCTGATATTGTGAAAGGTGTTGAAAGCTTGATGGCATCCAGTGGGATGCTAGCAGTTGCTGTGAATATTATGGAGATAGCAACTAAGGTCTTGGAGTCCGTTGGTTTTGGGAATGTTGTGCTTCCAACATCTAAACGCATTCAAATGCTGAAGGTCTGGCTCCCTTTTGTCCAGAAAATAAGGGCTGTCATAGACTCTTCTGATATCCATAGTGTGACTGAGGCAGCAGAGAAAATTAATACTGAAATGTGGCAGAATCTTGAATCTGCATTTGTATCGATTCTCCTGACCTTACCATCCAAGGACCAAGCAGATATATTGGCAGGATGGCTGAGATCTGAGTACGTGAGATATCCTGATCTCTCTGAGGCTTTTGAGGTTTGGTGTTACCGATCCAAAGTTGCTAGACGAAGGCTTTCTTGGATAAATAATTCCAGCGACAGAGAGTGAATTGAATTCGAGAATGCTGATAGGCACGTTTTCATTTGCTTTTTTGCAAATTCGATTTATGATGAGGAACAATCACCCGCATTGGGCCCACCCGCTGAATCAAACCGACTTGGTAAACTCCCAAGTCGACGAGCAAGTCGTGAAGCAGCTACCTTTAGCTGGTGCAAGCGGGAGCCACCTTCAAGTGTTGATCCCGAGTTAAGATTAATTAAATTTAGGGCTTCCTTCCACGTCTTGGCGAGTTACTTGGTGCACTCCATTCTTGGGAGCTGGCTTGTATACTTTCTTGGTAATAACATCTGAAACATGACGCCAGTATTTGTACCCATCAACAGTTGTCTTACTGATTCTATTCCACCTTTATGGTTTGATTTAGAAAGGACTCTGATAGACTTGATTATTTGTATCATCCATTGCACAGTATAAGCTCATCAAGTAAGGCTAAAGACCACCCTTTGTATACTTATTTACGCACGTAGGTTTCAACTCACCCCGTGACAACTCCTAAGATTATGTGGAAGCCAACACATTTATGTAAAATATTAAATTTTACATGTAACAATATTAAATCTGATAAAGAACATACTGGTCAGCAGTTGCATTACATGCAAGTATACTATTCTAAAACTACACCTTTTGCTACTTGAATCAAATTTAATAATGTAGAAAGCAAGCAGAAAGTAATGTACGAGATTAATGCGTACAGAAATAACCGTGCAAAAGTTCTATTCGTCAATGAGTGCCATAATGCGTAATTTAGATATTGCAATATGTGTTTTTACATACATTGGTAATATTGTATAAAAAGGCTAGACTGAGAAGTCTAAAAAATAATATTTTAGGAAAATAGTTTGACCTACGATAAACAAAAATATATACTATCATGTAAACTATGGGGTAGTTTATATGCAATTATATGGTGACTAAAAAAATTAGTATGTTTTGACTTTTTTTTTTTGTATTTGCATCAGTTTTTTGTTGCTTTTCACTTTATCAATAGTGTCGTTGTTATTAAAGTAGTATTGTTGTACTTACATTTCTGTACCGTGGTATAAGTATTAGTAGTACTTACATTTGGGCCATGGTATTGAAAAAAGTAGACCGAGTAGATAAAAAAGTTTCTTGGAAACTATATTGACCTATGCTAAATAAAAATTTGTAATGTCATGTAAATTATGTGGTATTGTTAGGCTTTATATGCAATATTGTGGTGACTTAAACAAAATGTAGCTATATATGTATTTGCATCAATTTTTTAACTTTTTGGCTGTATCGATAGTGTTGTAACTAAAATTTAGTATTGTCGTACGAGTAAAAAATAGTATGACTAAAAATATTTACTAGCTGCAAAATTTAGCAGAAATTAGTATTGTGGGAATATGGTGGGATAAATGATGTTTACATTGTACTGGATATGATTAGATTTTATTGTACCAGGATATGCCTTTTTTAAATTCTGTCAGATTTTAATCCAACTGTATTCGACATCAATTCATGTAAATATGTATCCAGATTTAAATGCCACTGTGTTCCTTTTGATCTCTTCCGTAAAAAAAGTAAATTAGATTTTTAGTAGTAGTTTTGAGTATGTGCATGACTAGGATTAACTCAGACATCGTTTGGAACAAAGGGTTGGACTGGAGATCCTAAATATGTAAATACCCAATGAATTCAATTGAACATCTCATATTTATTTTATATTAAAGCCAACACTGATAACAATTCAAGCTTACACCCTACTCTCCCTTCCCAAATTTCACCAAGTCCACACCAATATTTGTAAGATACTTTTTAACTGCGGCAGATTCCAAAGTCTATGTTTAGCACAGCACCGAACCCGGATTTAGGGCTGTCATTTTGTGCCCACAAGGATGGGTTGAGCTCAAATATGTTCTAATTCATGTTTGGCAAACATTGATGTGAATCGACATCACCTTTGTTAGTCCCAATGGAATGACAACATGGGTTTAAATCAATTTTGCGATGACAGATTTGGGATTCACCCCCATTCCATACAACGTGGTGGTAAAACTTGTACTTTTTGATGAAACAATCATTTTA